>QVNV01017473.1:0-24952 GCA_014825455.1 Pseudomyrmex pallidus | reverse complement strand
TGGAAAGAAGAGGATATATTATAGCGCAGCCTTTCTTTTCTATCCTCAGTAACTCTTTATTTGACGTATACACCGTTTCTTCTCCCGACTCGCTTTTCTCCGCGCGTCTCTCTTTCTTTCTCTTTCACTCTCTTTCTTTCGCTATACTTCGCCCGGTTTCTAGTTTTGCTTTCTATATACTTGTTTGTCTAGTTACAGAACTGAAAGAACTCCGGGGGTATAAACAAGACTGTCAGTTGTGTAATTTTGAAATTCTATTCTTGTCGGAAAAGGTTCCGCATCTAAAAATGCCAAAAGCACTGGAAACATCGCAAATGTATACAGTATTTTCTTTACCTTTTCATGCATTTTCTTACTGTTATTGAGTTCATTTTCCTTCTCCGCAAACGCCAAACTTCTCCGTTACTTTTTACGTTTCGCTCTTGCAACATGCCGCTTTCTTTTCCAATGTTAATTTTATCGTCGTGTCCCAATGTATTATTTCGTTTTCTTTTTCTCTTTCTTCCGTTACCTTCTTCTTCCCATGTAATGTGAAATATCGATTATATATGCATATGTATTATATATGCATACATGGATCGATTTGTATGTAAAATGTAATGATGATCTTTAGAGTCCGATAGAATTTTATAATTTGAAAATTCTAATGACAGCAGAGATGTCTGCAGCCGAGAGCAAGATCGTCGACACACGCAGTGCGAAGGACATCGTTAAACATTTATTTATATCGATAACAGTAAGAGAAGGTTGAAGTCGAGCAAAAACAAGTTGTTGAAAATAATTTTCTATATTTTACAGTTACAATATGAGCTGCGAATCGCACCTGTTGTTATTTTTCCTTCAATCTTCTCTTACTGTTATTGTTACTCGCAGAACGAGCGGTTTTGAATTTACTTATTATTTATATCGACATATACGTTTGTTAATTCCGTTGAATCGATTTTCAATTTAAATAAATTGATTTTTACTGTAACTCTCTCACGTATACCTTGCATATACGTGTATATAAGTGCACACGTGCTTCTGTGTGTGTGTATGTGTGTGTATATACTTTTCACTTGACGACGCTTCCGGAGTGTAGCTTTAACGATACCTCGGAGAAATTCAACAAAAGAACAAAGGAATTGTTCTGGGACGCGGGAGGTTGGCGGAATTGGAAAACGAACTTAGGGAGAATACCATTATTCGCGTCTTTTAGTCTTATTTGGCTTCCACCTTTCCCTCTATACGACTTCAAGAAATTTCTAACTCCCGCTACCTCCCCCCCCCTCTCTCTCACCCACTCGCGCTGATAGAAGTTAGCTAAATGCGCGAACCAATGCAAGATGAAAATAAATTCAAATTTCTTTCGGTCGTTGTGGTTTACAACATTATGCGGCATTGCGCGTTTCCTGAGTGAGAATCAAAAGATAATCAGTTGCGCATGCTAATGCACAGAATCAAATTCTTTCTTCGCGACGAAGTATTAAGAAAACTCGTTATTTTATTGCTAAGGCACATTGCGCGGTTTCACTTCAACCAAAAAGCCTCACACGTTGAAATTCTTTGTGGTAAAAAAAAAAAAAGTATTCTCACAACCGTAACAAATCGAATGGATTACACGGATCGGTAAAGTTCAAAGATCGGGAGAGCGGAATATAAAAATATTTCTTGCAATAATTTAACGTCGATAACTAATTTCCTGAGAGAGAGAGAGAGAGAGAGAGAGAGAGAGAAAGAGAGAGAGCTTTTCACTTGTGCAAAACTCCCGACGTAAATTCCGCTTTTATTATTCAACAGAATTTTTGCGTTCCTCAACTCAACGATGAAGTTTGTGTATTTAAATATGTCTCATTACGCAAAGTTCTCGCAACATTGAGCAACATTAATATGTGGGAAACTTGCGTTACGACGATCCTTAATAAGCTCAAGGAAAATTTGCGTGCGACCGAGTCGCAGTGTGCTTCGTCGGAGCGGCGCTTTTTGTTTACAGAAGTTACGAAGACATCTCGTTGCGAGACGTCATCGACTGCGGAGTGACTCGCTTCGCATAGCCGAGCATTGTTCAAAAGTGGGTTAAGGAACTAATAAAGCTTCGAAAGAGCAAACACACGCGCTTAAGAGGAAGAGAGGAATCGCGGGGAGGAAAAGCAAGCGAAGATAAGAGAGAATGGAAGAGAGAGACGGGAGAAATTCAACATTGAAAATTATTCGCCGCAACCATAGCGCGTTGTTCTTGGAATAATAATTGTTGTCTTCAAATTGCAACGAATCTTGGCTATAATACTAATGAAAACTAAACGAAAGAGAAATCTAATTTATATCTAATTTCTATTTATTTTCTGCCGCACGTTTCACAGACGCGTAAAAATCTCGACGAAATAAATTAAGCGACCTTAAATCTTGTTCCGAGAGCGCGCGCGAGTGTGCTTTCTTTTCGCTTTTCCTTTGTGATGTGTCTCTTGAATAAAGACGGAACTACCTGTAAATGAGATCTGAAACGACGGCAGCGCGCGCTGCAACCACCGCAAATACCCCAGTTCGTTTAAGTCGCTCGCGTAATGAGTTTCGCGAACACGATAGGATTGTACAAGCGTGGAAGCGCGACGGATTTATTTATGTCTGGAACGACGGACATCCTTTGACAAATCGGCTCGTAGTCGAAACGAGTAGGAGAAAAAACTCGTCGCGCGCGCTCGCTCGCTCGTTCTTTTTCCACCAAGAACTTGTCATAAGAATTCCTTTTAACGTATAAGAGGGAAGTAAACACGATTCGTGATACGAATCAAAAAAGAATAAAAGACGAAGAAAAGAATATCGCTGTGCCATTAACGGAAAATAGTGTGCGCGTTTGTTTTTCGATACGTGTGTTTGATGCACGTGTCATTAGAATTTCTCTCGTACGTCAAAACAGGATACAATGTAATTCTTTCGCACTCTAATGCAGAGTCTCACTGTTACATCCTTTTTTTTTCTCCGCACATTTATCTTATCGAGATCAAATTTTCAAATTTTATAAATAATAATTTGCACCAATTGTATAGCACCATTTTGTATAGAAATAAGTCACTAGAATAGATAAAAAAAAATAATCACGGCAAAATAAAATAGCCCGCATAATTCGGCGATCTGTGACCTTCACTTCCCGGACGTTGTAAGTGATCCGAGATCCCGCTTATCTCGCGTGGAGAATGTAAAAAGCCGTCAAAAGGGCCAGGGGGAACGCGCGAACGAACGGTCTTTCACCAATCTCTCGCGCAATCGGAAAGAAGTCGAATGACAGCGAATAAGAACGGATGTTACGTCGTATGTCAGTCTAGGTCATCCCTTATCGACCGCTTATCTACCTAGGCTAAGCGATTTTTGAACGTCTCGCTTGATAAGAAATTCAAGCACGGAAGCCTGAAGCGGGCTAAAGAAAAAGCGACCATCTGACGCTCCCAAAACCTTCTGTTCTCCGCTGATTCTCACTTTATCGTTTCCATGTCAAAATACCACCCCCGGCTTTGTCCTTTCTCCGCGAGAATATTCAGGACCCCGAAAGACCAGCCGTCGCCAAAAGCAAACCCCAGCTGTTCTCTAATGAATAAAAAAAAGACGATCTATGATGAAATGTTGGAAAGATGTTTTATTAAGTTGAACTTTTAACGAGCTACGTAAATGTGAAAAAAAATCGGTTTTTTTTAATTCGATTATTGCGCGCAGATATGCAGGATGTTTGGAAAATTTTAACACAGCCGAGGTGTGTAAAAATAGATTGGATCTGAATAAAAAAGTCATTTATTATTTTTGCAAAATCCGCACCGCGGACAAAAAGCGATTGTCGAGACTTTGACGTATGATTTTTGTTGTACGTAAAAATCAGTTGATCAGCTGATACGTGAAAAGCTGTGTGAGATGCCGCTCGTTTCTAAGAGATTGCATGAAGGATAAGCTATTTTTCTTTACAACTAAAAATCATTCACAAAATTCGGACCATCACGCGCTCACATTAATTAATTAACAATTTGATAAATATTTCAAATTTTACACAATGGTAAGTTAAAATTTTGACTATGCTCCGTTTATTGACCAATCAATCCTAGGATATTTCGGGCTTTGATCATAACATAAAAACAAAAAAATGTATAGAAAAAGAAAGACAGAGAGAGAGAGAGAGAGAGAGAGAAAATATCTCGTTTATTTCTTTTTTTTGCACGAACGAGGAATGTAATAAAAGAACGGCTTTTGCGCGTTTGATTGTCTTTGGCAATCAAAAAGAGAATATTCAATAGTCAAGGTAGTAACGGCTGTTGAGTCTCCGACCGGCGACGAAAAAGCAGATCGAATAAACGGCGCTTCATAACAAAAGGAAGCGTCGTGCCATCACGCGAGTAACAAAGACAAATTAACCGATGAAAGTAGAAAAGTTTTAATTGCGTTCAGCGACCGAATCGGCTAATATCCTTTGATGTCCCTCGCTGTCCCTCGTAGCTCGCCTAGTCATTTTCTCGTCTCTCTTTTTATTTCTCACTCTCGAACCTCCGCTGTATTCCGATGCTCTCTATTTGCTATCAGATGTTAACCAGCGCGACTTGTGAAACCGAATCTTTTTCGTCGATAAAAACGTCTAATTAATAGAAATATTTTATCGCGTTTATATCGAGCGTTGTAAGAAAAAGTTGCACGTAAAAAAGTTCGGGAAACATTGCCCAGGTTGTTTTTCAACAACAACGCTGTTAATCGCAAGAAATTAGCGATAAATTAGCAATGAACCGGGACGGCCAATTTCTTATTTCGCCCCGAGAAACGTTTATTTTACGCGTCCGGAAGAATTTTTCCGCAGTGCCGTTAATTACACGCTTCGCTCGCCGCGACTTCATTATCGGTTCCAATATAATTTTTAATCCCGATTCATCCAACAAATTTCGCTACCTCGCGTTGCATTAAAATGTTCAGTTAATTTTCTAGGACACGGAAATAATTTATCACACCAACTTTCTTTCTCTTCTCTCTCTCTCTCTCTCTCTCTCTCTCTCTCTCTCTCTCTCTCTCTCTCTCTCTCTCTCTTTCCGTGCGCGTGCGCAAGAACGAAACGAAAAATTACACGAACTCTCGTTCCTTATTGCGACAGACGAGCCGACGTGAAAGGATTATGAATCGGACGATGATCCGCGTCACGACGGCGAGTTGCGCGACGAAAAACTCGATACTCCAATAACTCGATACTTCATTCGGCGAAGTTCGAGATCGTCCTTTTTTTCTTCCCGGAAACTTCCGAAGAACTGCGAGATACATCGAAGTAGAGGATGTCTTGTCATATTTGGGATCACGACGACGCAACGCCGTCGATTCCCATCTCTGAGAATAGTCTTGGCGACGTTCATACGGCGAAGTTTCAATCGATTCTGACAGTTTGACTTGCGGACACAAACTTGGGACGAGACGCGCGGCTAGAACGGGAAACGATATCCCGGGGTGTCTTTCCCGGAAGGAAGAATCGCGAGAGCAACGCTGGCACGGTTGAAAATTCAACGACGTCCAAGTGGCGTCGGAGAGAGCCGAAGATGAAAAAGAACAATTCGCGCGTATAGTTTCGCTCGCGGAAAGCAATTTGCAAGTTGTCTCCGGCAATAAAGTCGCAGCGATTTGCGAGCGATTCCGCATCAGACGCCGCACTTTTACATCGCAAGCGATCGAGTTCCGCGCGTACCAACTGCGCGGATCCTGGTTTTTGTTTATTTTTTATTTATTTAGTTTTTTATTTATTTTCGCGTTACACGGAGCTCTCGCGCACAACAACAGGTGTATATTCCCAGGCAATTGGATTTGAATTTCAATGAATTTGCATATGTATTTCATTGCGGAGGAGAGGTTTTGCACATCGAGATATCTTTATTCCCTCGTATAAAAGAAAATATACACGGAGAGCGGAGATCTCGAAACCGCGCGTTTCTGAAAATATTTTGCTCAAAATATTTTGCTTTTATCCGTTGCCGTCGCGAGTTAATCCACGTTAATTTCATTATTCCTTTCATTATTTATTTTGCTCTTCCTGTTTGTTGTACTTCTCCGCGAATTCTCCGACGCGCTGTTCAAAAAAAAAAAAAAAGATTATAAAGCGAAACGTTTCCGCGCGAGGGTTGAATCATCAGGTCGCGCGGTAAGTTCAAGCGACGTAAGTCTTTCGCCTCTTCGCTTTTTCCTAATGGATGTGTCTTTGCTCGAAAAAAGATCTCGTGCTAAGCAGATAGTTGGCGATATAACGTTAGTACATATACATATATAGCGTTCGGCCGATTTTCCGTTCGGCCGGTTCGGTAAGCCACTTTGCCATCACGACGAAGTTTCAGCGCTCTCAAAACTCCGTCTTGGTAATCTACGAACCGAGCGATGAGAAGCAAAATATTTTCATATTCACGGCGCATAACTCGAGCAATATATATATATACGCCGAAAGTGACCGCAATTTAATCATCGCGCACTTCAATAGGGATGTGTAATGAGAAAATAAAAATTGTATCACTAATCCAGTATATAAATATTTTTACGTGTCAAACAAGCAAACGTTTTTTTTTTTCAACGCATGTAGAAAATTTTTCTCGCCAACAACCAGAGTAGAAAATACGTGCGCGCAAAATTAATTTCTTCGTAAATTATAATTGCGCGACATTTGGCGACACGTGATTCGCGTCACGCACTACTGGAAAATTGCATTTCCAACAATATACGTCATCGTTAGGAACGGATAGTTTCTCAGAGCGTAGTTATCTTTATGCTCTCTCTATCCGGCGCAAGTTGTAAGCCGTTTAGCATTAAGATAGAGTTCCTAAGTTCTCGAAACTCGCGCGAAGATACGTGTGGGCTATAGTTGTCCTCTTCTCTCCCCTCCCCTCCCTCTTTTCCTCTCTCGTCTGTAAATACGAGCATGCAATATCCTCTGCTACTCGATGCACACGCCTCGAGCACACGTCGGCTCTAGGAACTTATTTTCCGCAAATCGCACAAACAAGTTGCGAAAAGAATCGAGAGAGAGAGAGAAAAATGTATAACACGCGGAATATAATACACAGATAAAGCAGAAGGATAATATCGCTGTAAAAATATCTGCAGAAATATCAAAGTGAAACGTTGCGTTCTCTCAATGGTGTTTTTCTTTATTTTTTTTTTTTTAATTTTCTCTATAATCTTTTGTCTCGCAATTTAAAAGATAACTCTCGTTAACTAAGCGCTGGCGAAGCTGAAGAATTTACAATGCTAATAAAATACCTAATATGATTAGATTAAGGAGAACTATAAATTCATTCATGCCTATCGACAGTAGGAAGATATATAACTTTGTCAGATTATAGATAAGCCTGCTTTATGCGCTCTCTCGCTTTCGTCTTTCCCTTTTCCTTCTCTCTCTCTCTCACTCTCTCTCTCTTCCCCCTTCCCTCTCTCTCTCTCTCTCTCTTTCTTCCGTGCTTGGATCCGTAATCCATTTAGCAAGACTTAAGTTTCTTAAGTGTTCTACAAACTCATAAATCCTGAGTTGCCTGCCTCTTAAGCACGAAGATGAAGTTCCAATAGGTTTCGAGAAAGACAGAGAGACGAGCGCGTAAGAACCTTTTTCTTGCATTTTTTACCTGCGGTCTTACATCGAACACTTTTAACTTTTCGCAAGAGGCCTCGCTTAGAAATGTGAAGTAAACATGTTTAACACAGAAGAACAATTTTCATTTTGTATAATATTGTATAAGAAATTTGGGAAACACTACAGCTAACGAGAAAGGAGTAAAGCGAGAGCAATGGGTGAAATTTTTCAAAGAAAAAGTCAGCACTCTCTCTTTGCACTTCGCTTCTTATTTTTATCGGGAACAATAACGCGCGCAGGTGAGACTTGCCTTCCCAAGTTGATACAAATTCAGACTGGCTGGTGATGATATTTAAATATCGAAAAAGCACTCTCTTTCTCTCTCTCCTCCTGCCGTCAGTGGTTGCTATTCACTCGGCTTCATTCAATCCGATCAGAATCTACTTCCATCCGGAATTCCCGATATCGTTTCCATCTGTCCGCGAGTACTTCAAATAAATCGGCCGATCGAGTTTCGCGGTATCGCGCCTTTAACCAAAAAACAACGAGGCCTGCGTACGAACGCGAGCCCGACTGATCGACCCCGATGATCGAATCCCGGATTCGATTGATGGATTATTGCTCCGTTAACAACATTGTCTATTATTCTGGTTGGCATGAAACTTCGTATCGCAGATCGCTCGTCCCGTTATTTCTCACATGGCAGCATCGGGACCATTTGATTTCGCGGTTGGCAAAAATTGAAATCCGGGCGTAAGGGCTATTGAAGAAGAGATCAATGTTGTTAAAAATATGTCTCTTGCAAAAGAAAAAAGTCTCTCGAAGTGAAATCACGGTTTACGTTTTATATACACGTTATGATCAAAGTCCGAATGGACATTTGAGACGTATACAATTTTTTTTTCTTGCATCACATACTATCGTACACGTGTGGGCGGCATTCCCTCACCGTAAAAATCTAATCCACTCTAATCTATAATATGTCACTGCGATACTAGCGTACATTGAAAAGTATGCTAAAAATTCTATTTCGGGCTTTGACCGTGCTCCGCGCACTGATCAGTCAATAGTAGGATCGCTAGTGCCTCGGGCTTTGACCGTAACATACATTTTATTTTTTTTCAAACTTCAGCTTACACAGATATTAAAATCGGTTGAACGAACAAAATGGAATTTGATACGGTTCTTGAGTATTTCGTTGTTGAATTTTTTTTTTTTTTTTTTTTTTTAAATCAAATATTTGATGAAATAAAAGCCTTGCGGTACAGTTTTCAACGAAATAAGTAAGCGTTGTACATGATCGTTTGATCTATATATATACAAAGCGCAAGAATGTTTCCGGAACGGATTCACAGATCAATATACACATACACACACGCACAACAACGCAGACTTTTTTAATCTTCTTGGGAACATGTATTGGCCGGTCAAAATCCATTTGCCTATTTAAAGCACGAATCTCAAAACCTTCGCCGGCACGTTGAAATTGTATACGCGCGCCGCTACTTTTCGGATTACATCTTCTCTCTCGATCAAACGTTAATCTCGCGAAATTCAATCAAAGCTTGATGTCATCGCTCGGAGAAGCCAGTATATATGAAATTCTATACATATTGCAGTCAAAAAAAAAAATCTTTTCCGCGAACAGAGAAATTTGCATGCATGACGCATGCATTCCACGTGCGTGTGCGCATATCGTATAAATGAATGCGTTCCTTGCCGTTCGTAAGGCAACAAATAAAAAAAACAATAAAATCAAAAAATTCCGAATGTCATCATCGCGCGGTTTTAATTAAATTTTTAATTAAATCAAACAACGATCTTTTATTTCGCGTCATATATCGCGCGGCGATAAATTCTAAAAATTCGCGCACACTTTTTCCCGAAGCAATAAACGGCACGTTCACGCGCACGTTCGCAGATTTGTTCTCTTGTAATATTTCTGTTTATTTTAAGTACTTGAGAAAAGAAAAGGCGAGACACGCGCAATCAATAGAGACAGTTGCATATAAACACAGAGTTTTAATTACTGCCGGCGCTTAATATTCTGACCGCGTAAAATCGAGCATAAAAAAAAACGCTGCTCACTTTCGTCGTGATTTCTGTACGCTGCGATTAACGCACAAAAGAAACATGTGCATCGACCGTGTAGTTAATAAAGACAACGAGGATTGGAAAATTAACGGTAGAGATGCGATAACAAAATGAAGTAGTAATTATGCTTATGGAAGCAATTAAGCGCCACTCAATCGATTATTAATTCGTCAAATGGTGCGACTAAAGTAGTAATGGATTTAATGACGAGCGCCGCAGTATCGCGGTCGGTGGTTCAGGCTTAGATCTTGCCATTCATTATGAACTCCGATTGTGTGTCGGATAGAAAAAAAACGCAAAACTTTACGCAATTGTGAAATATATACATGCGTATAATAATTGAGAAGAATATTTTTTAATAATTAAATTTTATAATATTTTTTAATTTGATATTACATCAAAAGTTTTTTTTTAATAATACTCTTGTGATTATTTTCGAATACGTTCACAAATTTATCGAAAACAAATTTGGCGACCGTAATTTTTTCTCTATTTTCATACGTGCGCAAAGTTTATTGATCCTAGCTAGTTTTGCTTTTCGTGTAATTTCATCAAAAAGTTGAATGACATTTCAGAGAGAAATGTGATATAATAAAGTTTAATAAGATCTCTTCAGACATCCTAGACTTTTCATAAAATTGTAATGTGATATATGACAAGTCGTGCAACGGAAAGGATATCCTCGCGAACTCTTGCGTGGGAGTATAATAGAGTCAAAACTTCCCGCCTGCCTTTCTACACGTGGTCTTCTTATCAGAAATGTAAAATTATCTGTTGGATGATCATTCAAACTAAAATATATTGACGTAAACCTGAAACCTCGAATTGCATCTAATATTTCTTCGTTATTAGTTCAACATATTTAACAATAATTTTCCTAATAAACAACTTCTCGATAATAGATATTGTTAATAAATCTTGTCAATTTATCAACAAGAGTTTTTAACAACATTAGTTGTGCGTGAAATTTCGGTGCTTTATTCTAACAAGTGTTTGGGCGAATTCGAAGTGCAAACACGACGTTATCCAGCATCTCGTTAAAACATCTATTATTAAGGATGCATTGGCGTCGGTGATGAAAAACAAATAAGCCAAAGCGAAGCAAAATTGTTGTTTATTTCTCTGAATTACGAAACTGTATCAAGAATAAATACATTTTAGTTATTTATTGATCATAAAATATAATATTCTAAATATTTCTAAATTCACAAAATTTATCAACATTTTTATATTGCTAAAATACAACTTCAGATATAAATTTATACATAAATATTAATAAAAAAAATTACATATAAATATAATTATATTTTATTAATATTTATTATCAAGAAGAAACAATTGTTTACTGTATGTTGATAAAATTATGTTTGAATTATTGAATGCTCGGTGTAAAAAATATACGTATTTATTAACGCAAATCACGCAATGTAATTATGAAAGTGTGTTTATGCTTGTATCGCGCTGTACGTACATGTCGGTACGAAACTGCGCCGATAACGGTGAAAAAAGTGAGTGATCGATAGGGATGGTCGTGCGCAAAATATTTTTTGCGCAGCAAAATTCGACACAAAAATTCCACCAGAGACAAAGGCCGATCTAATCGACCGATATGACGTTTAGTCTTTTGGAAAAACTTGCATTTTTGCAGTTGCGATAAAAAAAACTCGTACTTTTAAAGTTTTTCATAAAAGAGGAGGTTTTGAAATGTTTCGAGTTGGTTGAAGAGATGAATGACACAATTTAAAACTTTTCTATGTCGCGCGCGCGAGAGAAAGAGAGAGAGAGGACAGAACCGTGATACGAGCCGAGTTTTTACATTTCGCATTAAGATTAATCAAAGAGCGCGCAAAAGATTATATTCCATGAAAAATGTTACTCTAGAAAAAAAAAAAGAGAGAGACCTGAATCGTCGCTGGTTAAGCAGTTTTGGATTGCAGCAGTTAGGTCAAGTTGTACTCACAACACGCTTCACCGAAGGAGTGCCGTGAGATTTTCATCGACGTGTAATAATGTTCTCTCTCTTCTACATCGCTATAAATACAGAGAGATTACACAAACACCCGTGCCAAAAAGAGGACATTCACTTGCAAGTGCATTGCCGTAACGTTGCTGTTTATGCTCGAGAGTATTCTGAGCAAAACAGGTGCGGGAACAAATGATTCCAGTCGATCGCGCCGAGTCAGTAACCCCCGAGCGAGTAATGAGTGCATGAACTATCGCCTTCTTGTTCCGTCGAGTTTTTTCGTTCTTCCCTCGCCTCGGAGCGGTTAATATCCGTGAATAAACAAAACAATTGCCCCGCACGTACGCACGCACGCACACACACAACCGAGCGCGAATAAATCGAATTATAATGATGAAAGACCAGGCGTGATGCGACGTCTCGCCGCGCTCTTTTCAAAATTCATTAGCAAATTAAGCCTCTTCCTCTCGACGCTGTGCGCCACGTAGGGACTTGGTTGCACGTGCGTTTGCCTTTCCCATCCCTTCGTATCGTGATATCCACTGAACACGCGGCAACGACCGCTCTCTCTTCGTTTGCCGTCACCCGCTGGGAAAACTGCCGCCGGTCATTGCGAAATCCATCGAGTTCTCCGACCGAAAATTCGACGGAACTGAATTCTAATTCAACCTAAACAACTAATCCGTTTTAATTTAATTGAAATAGCCGAGATTCGGGAAAAAGAAAGAGCGAGAGAAATCTTTTGTTCGAGAACGCAGTCAATCGAATCTTATCGTGATGAAATTTTTGCTCGAAATTACGAAAACAAAAACTTTCACACACACACGTGAAACGCGCAATTGACAAGTTGCACATATATCTCGCAAATGTATTTCTTGGACAGAGCGGTTTATAACCGTGGGTATAATTACACTTGTATATGGAGATACGTTCGCGTGTACGGTGATGTTGGCACAGACAGCTCAACGATCCCACTTCCGTTCCACACAGTTTGGACACGTGTAGCAATTCCGGAAACTCGATTATGCAAATGTCAAGGACTGAGACGGAATTTTTGCGCTCGTGCAAATATGACATTTGCACACGCGGCTTGCAATCAGCACGATTTTCAGCGAAATTAAGCGTTACGCGTTATCATTAAAGAGCGAATAAACACTACGCATTTATGAGAAATTCAGCGGTCCTAATAAATTCATTTGTACAATGGTTTTAATGAAAAGTTTGATACACACAAATTTCGAATTGTGTCCGTATGTGTGTGTGCCTCACCAGCGTAATTAAAACAATTTAATAATCCGTTTAATTAAAAAACAAGTGTCTATGCGCGCGCACACTCTGGTTTTGATCTCTCATTTAGCTTGTTCAAAAATTCATATATTTGCTTAATTTCGGAAGCAAAGTTACTTCCACCGAAAGTGGTTTAACTTCCGAATGAAAAATTGCTCTTCTCGAGTTTGCGAAAAAAAAATTAATTTTTTTTGTTTCCAATTCTTAGATACGTATCTAATGCGATAGAAAAAACTGAAAGTTCTATATGTAGTAACGACTTTATTAAGTGCGATAACAATAGACGATCTTGCATAATAGCCGCGTGCTTCTACATCGCGAATTGTTCGCTGTGGAACAGAACATGTACAAATGATATAATAGGGACAGCAGGAGTGATAGCTCGTGCGCACCGATCCCTGGATTATCCTTGAATAAGGATTCTCGGTACTGCGGTCGCCGAGGACTTGTCGGAAGGAGAGAGAGAGAGGGAAGGACAATGTCTTTTTAATTTCCTCTCATGACGCCTGTATTCGACATTGCCCGCTTCGAAACCGCGGGCACATGGATTCGCTCGGACTATACACGACGGTGACGCTGCTGAAGACGGAATAACGGCGAAAATTGCAAGGAGAAAACGGAAGTTAGCCGATGCGAAAGAAAGTCGACAATGGCAGACGGCGTTGTCTCGACGTTCGCGACAGGAGAACGGACGTCTTTCCTTTGTTCGGCCATACGAGAATGAGAATTATGAGATGGAAAAAGAGTTAGAAAAAAGTTGGGGAAAAAATAGACGAACGAGCGATAGAAGAAGAAAGAGAACGAGGGATTTTCTCTCTCTGACTCTCTCACTCTGTGGGTTTAATATGTAGAAAAGAATACGCGGTTATGTAGGCGAGGCGGAGGTGCGAGAATTTCGTGATAAGTTGCGGCGAAGCAAGAAAAGACGAAGAGGATATCAGAGACGTACAACAGCAACTCTTTTCTCTTTTAAGCATGGAATACTAATGATAACACAAAAGTAACTTATAGTTTCCACGTTCCGCAGTTTTAAAATTGCTTTTCTCAAACACGTTGGCGATTTAATATTGTGACGACATATCCTTTTACATTACTCGATTTTTTTATATTATTTTTATTATCTCAAACGTAATTTTTTATATGTTTACGAGTTTATTCTTGCATGTTTGTCTCAATTTTCCGGTTATCTTTGCTATTCCAAATCTCGTAATTTTTTTTCTGCTCTATTCGAACATGCATTTTCTCGCCCTTCTCGTTGCGGTTTTTTTGCGCACACAGATCGATAATCCAAGTGCACGATATAGATATAGAGAACGTCACGGCTTGATGGATCTGAAATGTCATTGCTGAGAGATATCGCGCTCTTCTTATCTTTAATACGCGTTTCTCTCCGGTTTTTCCTCCCTCCTTCGTTTTGGCGCAGCTGCGCGTTGCGGCGAAACTACGTGCGCGCGCTTCTTATCTGGCGAATATAGAATGCTTTATGAGAAATAAATCGCTCGTATAAAAATATTAGAGAAAAAAACAAAAACGTTACGAAAAAACGTGACTTCAAAACGAAGTGTTTCTTCTTCACGAGTAGATTTTTTTTTCTGATAATTTCTTTAAGTTACGCGATTAAAAACAATGCAATTATGCAAAAATCATATTAAAGACCGATTATACCGTAACAAAAAAATATACAAAGTATTTTTAAAAGTAAAACCTGACAATTAAATACTTCTATTATTTATATTATTATATTATTATTATTTTTATTATTTAAATATGCAACATTCTCTTTCTCTCTCTTTCTTTCTCAAAAAAGCATGTATATCTTTATTATTAAATACACATGTCATCGTTAAATTTACACAAACCTATTAAAATTTTATTCAGAAAGCTCGCGATTCTATCCGCTAAGCTGCTGTAACTCAATACCTCATGCATCTGCAAATACTTTAAATTTGTATAAAAGTTATGTAAAACAACGTCAAACTAGTTTTAAAACGGTGTATATGATATATATATATATATATATATATATATATATATATATATGATGTCAAAAACTTTTATCAATATCTATCCAACTTGTTTTACGATCTCGATTACGTTAAACCTACAATACATTGCTTCGATATTTCTCGGAAGCGATCATGGTTGATATATTTCTTTTATAAAGCCAACATCTAAAGTAGATTCTCGGATAGTCTGATACTTCTGTGATAATCAAGCATCAATACATAAACAATGAACATGTATTCGTTGCTAACTGTATAATTCCTAAGTAACAAAATATGCGTAGTATTAGAATACCTAAATTATTTATTATATTATCATGCACTTATAATAAACATTGTCTTCAAAAAAGACAAATCTATTACTGCGACATATTCTGTTGATCTCTCTAGTCACTAGATATAGAATTGTTCAATAAATTTATGTATTTGCTCACCGACACAGGAAGCAACATTGACTATTCATTTTGCTATTTATCGCAGAACCATTAAATGTTATATAAAATAATATTATATCTATGTTACGTGAATACGATTTCTTCACTTTTTTTTCCTGTGTTTTTTAAGGTTTACATATATCTATAATATATATCAAACATATATAATATTAAATATTTACAACGTCAAACTCATTAAAATATTACATGAAGCTTGCGGTTTTATCCGCTACGCGGCTGTAACTATATAGTTCACATCTGGTAGCACTTAATTGCGATACAAGTTATGATTAAAAAGTCAACTTAGATTTAAAATAGTATATGTGATATATAATGTCAAAAATTTCTTATCAATATCTGTCAAATCTGTTTTACGATCTTGATTACGTTAAAACTACAATACATTGCTTTGATATTTCTCGGAAGCGAACGTGGTTGATACGTTACTTCTATAAAACCAAAACTCAAGGTAGATTTCTGAATAGTCTGATGCTTCTGTGATAATTAAGCATCAATAGATAGATAATGAACATGTGTTTGGTGCAATATGTATAATTCCTAAGTAACAAAATATGCATGGTATTAGATTACATAAATTATTTATTACATTATTGTGCACTTATAATAAATATTGTATTCAAAAAAGACAAATCTATCACTGTGACATATTCTGTTGATCTCTCTAGTCACTAGATATAGAATTGTTCAATAAATTTATGTATTTGCTCACAGGCACAGGAAGCAACATTGACTATTCATTTTGCTATTTACCGCAGAACCATTAAATGTTATATAAAATATAATATTATAGCTATATTACATGAATACGCTTTCTTCTCTTTTTTTCTTCCTGTGTTTTTTAAGGTTTATATCTATAATACATATCAAACATATGTAATATTAAATTCTTACACATCAAATTCATTAAAATATTACATGAAGCTTGCGGTTTTATCCGCTACGCGGCTGTAACTGTATAGTTCACATGTGGTAGCATTTAATTTCGATACAAGTTATGATTAAAAAGTCAAATTAGATTTAAAGTAATATATGTGATATATATTGTCAAAAATTTTTTATTAATATCTGTCAAAACTGTTTTACGATCTCGATTACGTTAAAACTACAATTACAATATATTGCTTCGATATTTCTCGGAAGCGAACGTGGGTGATACGTTACTTCTATAAAATCAAAACTCAAGGTAGATTTTTGAATAGTCTGATACTTCTGTGATAATTAAGCATCAATAGATAGATACTGAACATGTATTCGTTGCCAAATGTATAATTCCTAAGTAACAAAATATGCATAGTATTAGAATACCTAAATTATTTATTACATTATCATGCACTTATAATAAATATCGTATTAAAAAAAGACAAATCTATCACTGTGACATATTTTGTTGATCCCTCTAGTCGCTAGATATAGAAGTGTTCAATAAATTTATATATTTGCTCACAAGCACAGGAAGCAACATTGACTATTCATTTTGCTATTTACAGCAGAACCATTAAATGTTATATAAAATAATACATTATAGCTATATTACATGAATACGCTTTCTTCACTTTTTTTTCCTGTGTTTTTTAAGGTTTACATATATCTATAATATATATCAAACATATGTTATATTAATCTTTTACAACATCAAACTTATTAAAATATTACATGAAGCTTGCGGTTTTATCCGCTACGCGGCTGTAACTATATAGTTCACATCTGCACTTAATTTCGATACGAGTTATGATTAAAAAGTTAAGTTAGATTTAAAGTAGTATATGTGATATATAATGTCAAAAATGTCTTATCAATATTTGTCAAATTTGTTTTACGATCTCGATTACGTTAAAACTACAATACATTGCTTCGATATTTCTCGGAAGCGAACGTGGTTGATACGTTTCTTTTATAAAACCAAAATTCAAGATAAATTTTCGAATAGTCTGATACTTCTGTGATAATTAAGCATCAATACATAAATAACAAACATGTATTAGAATACAAATTAGAAATTATAATACTAACAGAATATGCATATTTAGTATTATAATAAATAAAATATTTATTATATTATTGTGCAAGTATAATAAACATTTTCTTTAAAAAAGAATAGTTTATCACTGTGACATATTCTGTTGATCCTTCTAGTCACTAGATATAGAAATGTTCAATTAGTTTATGTGTTTTCTCATAAGCACAGGAAGTAACGTTGACTATTCATTTTGCACAACACATCGCGGAAACATTAAAGATCATACAAATTAAATATTTATATATGTATATTACTTTTCAATATTCGAAGAAAGAGAAATAAGAAGTCTTCTTATATACATTTCTTATAGGAGGCTTACATTGAAAGATAATAAGAGATCTCTTTCTCTTGAAGATACGCGAGAAGCATTTAATGGAGACGCTCGATGATGTCTACGGGAAAGAAAAACTCGCAATTGATCTTTGTCTGCGAACGAGAATTGTCGTAACGGCGGAACATATCGTATCGACGGAAAGACGAATAAGAGATTGTTCGAAGAAGTCGTATCGACGGAAAAACGTATAAGAGATTGTTCGAAGAAGTCGTTCGGTATTTCCATCCCGAATCATATCCCGAGCTCCCCAAAGGTCATCTCGATTTTCCACGTAGCGAGATATCCGACATATACCGCGACTGTATCTTTCCCCGGGTTATATCGCCTGTGGCAGGCAACAACAGGAAATTGGAAGGTCCGCGGAAAGCCCTCAGACGGCGAAAAGTTATATCTGATAGGACAGCTGCGACGGAGGGAGAAAATTGCATATTAATACGATCGAAAGCTAACGCACAACGGCGCGATCTTATTATTTCTCTCTTCGAAAAGCAGAAAGTCATTTTCACGCTTTGGTAACGACGATCAAATTAAAAATTGCCGTACGATCAACTCGTAATCGAATCATTTAATTTTGTATTTTTTATAGTAAGTGTAATCTTATTGCCATATAAAACGCAGAAAAATACAAAAAAATATAGAAAATATAAAATATAAAAAAAAACCGATGTTGTTACAAATTCTCGTCTCTTTGTAACAAACGAGAAAAAAGAGAGAACGAAATGGCAAAATCGAACTGAAAATTCGCGGCCTAAAGTGCAAAATCACGCCGACCCTGACCTACGTTACCGATAATCGCGCGATTTTCCGCCACTTTTATCGACAAAGCGTGAACACAAAAGTAAAACCGTATATCGGTTTGTGTGTTTCTACGCATCTATAAACCATAATCCTGCGGCGGCACGGAATTCCACGTATAAGCTGACGCGCGGTCGTTCTCGAATGGAACGACTCGCAAATCCGTGGAGATTATTACAGGCTACTGAAAAGGCTGACTTTGGGATTGTCGAGGTCGCACAAATAATACCGCGAGAGAGAAGTCCCGGCGTTTCGCGCCGCCGATTAACCAAACCCCCCTTTCGTATCAGGCTTCATTTATATTTAACGCATCCGCACATTTTGCTGTGCGCGCGTGAGTTGAATAAAAATGCCGCGCTAATATTCTACGCGAGACACGTGCCGCTTTTCTTATCCGGGATTATGTCATACGTCGGCAGAATTACAACATGCGCCTAGGAGATATGTTAATATAATGAACATTGAAATATACGTTAAATGAAGAAGACTAAGAAAATATATAAGAAATACAAGGTTAGGTAATAAATAAATAAAATTAATCCGAAAACGTAATTATAAACTGCAGCAAAATTGATAAGAAAGCAACTTGTTGTTATAGTTTTCTTCAAATTGCTATTGTTTCCAAATTGTATTTGTTGCAAAGCATTCCACTTTGTTCGATCTTTGTTCACGATACATTTAATGACGCCATTTCAGACATCGTTAGGAATTTATTGTCGCAGAAGTTTAAATGACATCACAGTGTCACTCGTTAAAATGTCTCTGCTCGCTTTTTATTGTTGACTCAGATATTGCAAAAGTAAACATACATATATGTATATGCATATATATTTTTTTTTCTTCAAAAAATATCAATCTTCGATTTTGTCTGAACGTGACAGGTCGCGCAGACCCGTTTAAACTATATGTAACATATAGTTGCGAAGCGCGCCGTGGCGATCATCAGTGACAGCTCTCCAATATATCACCAAGTGACAGCGATCGGGTGACTTGCAGCCACATCAGACCGTAACAAATCGCCACTGTTGGCAACGCGGACGAATAACGATGAGATTCAATAGTACGAATAATTCGCCCCCACCTCATCCTGTTCGGTTCCCGGTTACACGACACCTGGGGTAATTAAGTTCCTCATGAATCTGGCGCGCGGGGTGTGTTCGGCGTCAAATTGGCGCGGCTCTACGGGTGCGGATTTTGAGCGCGAGCACGGTAGAGCGCGTAAACCTCATTCCGTTGGCACCGTACAGCCGCAGAGCTACTCTGGAATTACAGGAGTGGATCCTCGCGTTACGTGACCGCCGTCCGACAAGGTGGTTTTCAATTTTCTCCCGCTCGACTCTTACGGTCGATCGTTAGCGCGCGCTTTTAGTCGTTCCGCGCCCGCGTCATCCCGATTTTACGTGCCGCTTTAACGACGCTGCGATACATAAATTAATTTTCATCCTTAAATAGGATGAACTCTGAGTCGCACTCATTAACCTGCCTCGTCGCGACGTTGTAACAAACAATTCGATCTCTCGTGGATGTCAACATTCGTCGATAAACTTCGCGCGCAGTGCGCAGACTTTATTTTCGTGCGAAAATTTCTATCACGCGAACATCGTTAAAAGTAGATATTAATCATTTTCTGAATAGAAATTGCTCTCACTATAGATGTTAGAGAGAAAAAAAATCAAAGTTTGTTACAACACGTGTCAAACGGACTAAAGATTAATTACCTAGCAAAGAGAAAAGAAGCAAAATTATTTTTTAACAATTAAAACTATGCATTTTAATCGAATAAAATTAAAAAATTTCGTTCTTAATCACCTTACTCTTGCGGATATTCGGAACTTATATGCGTGGGAACATGAGATGCTATTAACGAGCGCAACGCGATTTATCTATTCTCGCAAGTAACAGCTATAGCGAGCTAGCGCGCGAATCTTAATGCAATACGACGTGACAAGAAGTAAAGTGGATTTTCTGCTATAAACTGATAACGTAAGATGTCGCGGCAAAGCCTGAGACGGTTTCTAATTTCGTTATTAGAAAATAGAATATCGAGCGCATACAAGAGGCTCATCTTAGAGAGGACGATTTTTTTTTATTACATTCGCTTTAGATATTTGTGTACCGCGTGGGCCGCGATAAAAAAAAAAAAAAAAAAAACTATCTGGTAATAGTACACATTTTTTTATTGCAATATTTTATTTCTACATTATTTCATTAACGTTTTTTTTTTTTTTATGAAGCGTAATATTTTTATTTATCACTTTAAACGATGTATTTCCAATCTCAATTTCCAGCGAGAAACGTAAAACACAATCGGATGGAAATTCACTGTAAATTTATAAAAAAAAATTTTATAACGCGAGTAAACTTTTCCCTCGTCAAATCCGTCAGTCAAACGCGAGAAATACGCGATCTCAATTTAATCGTCTTTGCGGGGATACCTCTCTTTCTGGCATCGAATTTTCGAGAGTGCGTTTATTTCGATTAATAAAACCGCTCACAAACGGAGAACCGGAGTTTCCCTAGAATTTTAAAGCCGACCTCTCCGTATTATTAACGCAACACGGAATATATATGCCACTGCGAAGAACTCAATTATCAATAGTATTGTGTAAAATCTCGCACTATCGTTATTACGATCATTAATCATATCATTAATTTCAGATACACGCATAACGCACGAAGCGCGTCACGCGTTAAAAGTTATATTATTCACATTCACCGGATGACCGCGTCTCCGAAAAACGCACGAGTTTTAAAATTATCGAACGCGTGATTATTCATGCGCGTAAAACTTAAAAGAAGAAAATTTTCGTATTCGCATTGGAATATATGGACGACGTAAATATATTGTCGCAAATATATTGTTACGACCGCCCAGTATGAATAGCCGCGCTATTCATATCGGGGGAAGAAAGAGGACGACGAAAGAGTCGCCTTGACGACGGATGTGTGGTCGAAGACTTTTTAAAATGGGATTTGAATCGGGAAATCGAAGCGCTTCGCGGACGCGCGGCTCTGATTTCTTTCGGTTTATTCGGAGTTAGAACGTGTTGTGTCGTATTGTAATTAAAGATAAAGAATATTCTTTTGTGATTCTCGCATACAAATTATTTCGAAAGTTACGCGAGTTACGCATCGTACGTATACAATATTTGCGAACTCCGCATTTTATCCGATCATCTTTCAATTAAAACCGAATGTGCGATTGACTTTTTTTTTTTTTTTTTTTTTTTTAATTCTCGACATGGCGCGAATTTATAAACGAATCTCGAAGGCGATAAAATAGATGTGACGACAATAACAGAAATTGGACGGCAGAGCTTGTCAGTTTAGTCGCGTCGTCCATTGAAACGCATTATTGAACGTCCGCTCGGCTGGAAATCGCAGAGAGCTTAATTATTAGAATTAAGGGAAAAGATCAGTGGCCTGTGAAAATTAAGGGAAATTTAATTGTCGGAGTGAGGCAGTCGGTAATGAAGGAGAAAACGATTACTTGCTGAGCTAAGCGCGTTCACATGCAATTGTGCGTGAATCAGACGGTCGAAAAATCCGCGGATTATTATAATAATTGTGTGAGAGAACTCGTGCTTGTGTGCCGAAACGTATTTCCAACGGAAATGCGAATCTGAAACGCCCTTCCTGAAACTTTATTTGCAATGTGATACTTTTGTACGCTATTAAATATAACAGAATATTTTCGTGAGTAATAATTTTTGCTCAAAGAAAAACAAAGAAAATTAATTTTTTTTTCCCACGCGCAACGTCTCTAATGGCCCAACCGGCAACTATAGCGTGCCAGTGATTAGCCGGTACGGTTATTCGCGCGCAATTAAATGAACCGATGAGAAAGGCGCCCTGAATGTTCCCAGAAAATGGACTAACCAATTTTCATTGTCCCGGCTAACGGAAAACGGTACCTCGCCTCTCACACTTGGAAAGTGAGAGACGATCTTTTTTTCGTCGAAAGCATACAGAGTGAGCGACCAAAGTTTTGCTCGACGATAGTTACAGCAATTGGAAACCGAACCGATGGCCTGCGAAAACCATACGAGACTTAATTACCTCGACGGCGGCCGGAAACAAGGACGAAAACGATTATTCTATGGGATCAACGATCCCACCGCGCCGCCGAAGTCATCAATTTTCAGCAGAGACACGGGGTTAGGCGCGGCGCGCGACGCGGTAATCGAAAATGTATCGACTTCGAACATCCGGTGCGCCGGAAAGCGGGTTTATCTCAACATGTGAATAGAAGTGCTTCAATCTCGTCCGGAACGCAACCGCAATCCGGAAATGTTATTCAATGAACGATGTAAGTTCTGTGTAAAAGCTTAAACAAATCTAATTAATGTAAACATCAAAATAAAACAAAAGAAAAACAAATCTTAACTTGAAGATGTAAGTATTTTATAATTATAAGTATTTGAATGAAAACTCAACTTATTCAGTCGTGTATCACATTGACGTTCTGAAAACAAAATTAATTACAACTCTCTAGGAACCGGGGAAAAAAACGATCGCGTTTAAGAAGATATTTTTTAAAATGCGAAAGATAATGAGGAACGCTGCTCGCGATGGTAGTTTATCATTCTATAATTTCTTTATATAACTTTCCGGCCACTTTTCTTCGCCGAGCGAGACGCGCGGGGAAAGTAAACAATGAAAAATATACTTGAACGTACTTCTTTCGAGCTATTAAGATAAAATATAGGCGTCATTTGTTATCGGATTAAGTATTCTTATCACGCGAGAGTGTATTACAGCTCGATCCGGTCACAATAAAATTGATGGCGAACGTCGCCGTTATCGAATACACAAAGTTTCGATAAAACGCGAAGATTCAGCAGTTTTCTTTTTTTTTTTTTTTTTCAGCATCGCGTCACAAAGCCCTTTACCTATTGCGAGAGAGTGAAATATATGAAATCATTAATATAAGAAAGAAAAAAAAAAGAAAGCGGACAATCTTGATCTTAACGAGCAAAACCGTGTCTTCGTTATCACCGTAGCGGTCGCCGGTAACGACGACGACGAGGCAACGTGATCCGTGTAACTCAATCTTAAGAACCAGTTCCCCTCTCCTCGCCGCTACCGATGTTCTCTCCCGCTCAAGACGTCGAGATTTATTTCGTCGCACGACGGAAAAGAGATATCCGAGGAGAAAGCGAATTTGTAATCTCTGATTACGCAAAGCGAGACACTTTAATTGACAGTCGTGAAAGAGAACGCCGAGGCGCAAAAAAAGAAACTACATCCGACAGGTTCTTTTTTTCTTTTTTGTTTTTTTTTTCTTTTTACGACCAATTCATTTGGACCATTAATCAACAATTATTTAGAAGTTCTGCAAATTTTTCGTTTGCTTTACTCGGAGGGAAAAAAACATTTTTTTAAATTAACGCTCGGTGAAGACAATATTTTTTCACGTGCGCGATACGTCAAACGAATAATAAAAAATTTTTGTGCCTCACCGGAAATTGAACCAACAAGAGTATTACGTTCTTTGATATTTTAATCAATTGTCAAAAACTATTGCAATACGCAATGTAAAAAAATTTTCATTTCCAATCGCTAGATCTCTACTGGAATTGGCAAGTGATTACATTGATTAAAAATATTTGTGTGCTTATACATGAAAAACAAATTACTTTAAATAAAGTCGATATTGCCAGACCAGCCCAGTGTGTATTTTTCCGGGTGGATGGGCCGGTCTCTTTCAAGTCGAATTTATCGATTGAAAAGCGAACTGAATCGGGCCTCCGAATGGATCGTGTTGTTTTTCAAATTCTTTGTCTGGTTTTTTAAATTTTCAATTGTTTTTTTAATTTTTGAATGTTTGGAAGTCGGAATGTAAAAGATCTTATGACCTTCTTGCAACTACCCAGATAGCACACTGAGCAATAGATAAAATAAATCACATTATTGCGATGTCTCAATTATGTTATATTTTGCGGTTGTGAACAAATTTTTGGAAAAGCGCGAGGAATTTAATCAACCTGTTTTACAAAAGATGTCCAAACGGACGTAAATTCACGGTTTCGACATTGGAGCTGAATTAATAGAGAATAATTTTGCACGTTTTCGATCAAGTAAAATAGCCGTTGATTCCGGCTAACAAATTTCAAAAACATCAATTTTGAAGGAATATTGATATTTCTACGAAGTTATCGTGAATGAGAACGAGATCTTCAAACGTTCGATATTATTCGCTATATTCGCTCATTATCGTGCTCACAATGAAAGATAACGCGCTTTGATTGAATTTCCATGCAAACACATATACAATTGAAAAAAAAAAAAAGCATGATACGCTTTTCGTACTACTTCATATGGTAAACATCAGCCGATATATTTCACACGCACGCGAGACGTGCTAATTAAGAAGATATTTGTCGTATGCATTGCTTCGCTCGATTGACTTGTTTGTTATGTCAAAAACAAAAATACTCTCGCAATTTTCGTTAACACACGCGTGTTAA
>QVNV01017472.1:0-59664 GCA_014825455.1 Pseudomyrmex pallidus | reverse complement strand
GTTGCACGGGGAAATCTGAGAATTTATTTCTTTAATTACGGGAGAAGCTAGTTATATGTATAATGCTCATGATCTCCTCTAGTTAGCAGGTCAGCCATGCACAAAGCTATCTATCTGCGCTGGCTAAATGCATCGTGGTTAAGCGGCTAATGTACATCGAATATATGGTTTCAAATCATTGGTTTGTTGTCGGTTGTTAGCTTTGCCAATGTTTCCATACTCTTAACGTTCATTAAAACGATATCG
Organism: Pseudomyrmex pallidus; assembly: GCA_014825455.1. NCBI lineage: Eukaryota > Metazoa > Arthropoda > Insecta > Hymenoptera > Formicidae > Pseudomyrmex > Pseudomyrmex pallidus. The sequence goes on along the minus strand of QVNV01017472.1, from coordinate 59,418 downwards.
CGCGACTGTTGCCAAGTTGAGTATTAAAACGTTGAGTATACATATCACGGGCGGATACCTAACGGTCATTGTCAGTTTGCATATGTGCGAAGGATATGATTAAAAAATAGTTGCTTCCGTGAAAATAATGTTTTGAACGTGACCGTGCAAATTTATCAGAAAACGCCGATTCACTCTTTGAAATAATCGCGCACTAATATGTAATTATGGGATATGAATAATTATTCACGTGCCGTCACAGTCTGTGTGTCTGTGTGTGTGTTGCTTGCTTAATGCTTCGTTTTACTTATGTTGATTAAACATTACCCATTAATAAACGGTAAAACAATTGCGTTACAAAGGTATAATTTTGAAATAATATATTTGTTCGAAAACATGATGTGTGCGCGCTGCCGCTGTCGGAACGTAATATTCACCGATTTATTGCCGAGTTTCTGTGCGAATTAACATAAACGCAAAGCAGATTATCGCGCCTCTGGTTTGCAATAAAATTGCATTCTCAATGCGTTGTTACAAATGTAATCGTTAATCGGGAATGACAAACGCTCGGGAGTTCAATTCGAGCGTGAAAAATTTATTCTTTTCAAAGCGGCTCGAACGGAACGGAGTAAAATACAAATTATGATCGACTGTTCTTACCGCATATAATATATATATATATGATATGAAGTCCGCCACGTCGCGGAATAAATAATATCGTATTATTTATATCGGCCTTTCCGATATCCATCCGCCGTCGATATATCGATCCGACATATCGATTTCCGATACCTAAATTCCACTCTGACGCTCTCCACGATAGTTTCGCTCGTGACGTGTGATATTTGTTTCCCGTGCTTTCGTGTATCCCTCCTCCTTCCCTTATCTCTCTTCTCAACGATTGTTTATATCTTCGAAGCAATCTAATACATTTCCAGAGACGGTTTCTATTTCGCGGAACGTGTGCGGATGAAGGAGCGCTTCCTTTTTCCTATTTTTGTGGAATTTTTACTTCCTTTCTCTTCCCTCTCCCCCCTTCCCGAACAACTACAACGTAAGAGAGCGTATGGAGACAATTTCAAGAAATAAAACGTCATAGAGTGAAGTCCCTGGGAACTTTTGTATAACCACTGTGAACATCTTATGATACTATGTAAAGTTTAACTTCAGAAGAGGTAAGAAGCAGAATCGTGTTAGTTTCTTCTGAGATTTTGCTTCAGTAGAATATCGTTTGTATTTGTACAATCGTGAACAATTTTAAAATTCAATGTATGTGCAAATAAATAATATGAAAGTCTAGAGAGAAAAAAAAGATAAATAAAAATGAAAAATAGATACTTAAAACTTCTTGGTCTCTCACTTTTGCCGAAAAACCGCCGAAATGTTGTTATTTCGCGGGTAAGTAGAAAAACTAGAAAAGTCGCGACGAATATTAAAATGCCTCGAAAACGCGCTATCGCTCATTGTAATAGGTTCGTCACTTTATTTTGCATAGGAAGAGAAGACACGTGAAAAATGCATTTGTCTCGTACTCGCGTAGCCCAAGGGTAACATTTGTTGTCGCTACGGCGCGCGGCGGAGTACGTAGACAGAAAGCTACTTCGGAAAGTTCAGTGTGAGAGTCGCTCCTCTACGGCACAGCGTTTTTTTCACTATAACGTCGACGACACTACTGCTTGTTATATTTCTCCCATGTTTTGCACGTGTGTATATATATATATGTATATATATATACATATATATATACATATCCGGAGGATCGTAACTCTCGCGAATAGTCTGGCAAATCTGTGGTCTAATAATTTCGCACCGTGTAACACGGTCGCGGCAATGTAAACACGAAATCTGACGAACAAACATAGACAAAAATCAGACAGACAAGAAATGTATTATTTTAGAACTGTAATATGCGTTTAGCTTTTGTATTACCCAGCACGAAATTGAGTAGCCTGAATATAAGCGTATCAAAAATTAAAAACTGATATTTACATGATAATTCATGTTTTATTTGAAAAAAATGTAAAAAAAAAAAACCGTGGCGTATGCCGTGTGTATTTGAACAGAAGATTTTTGGTGAAATACTACTAAATATTTATTTGTTTTAAATATATATTTGCATTGCGCACAGCTAAACCGTATGCGGGAATATTAATTATTTCTACGACATATGTGTCGTACAAGTAATGTCAGCGTGAAACGAGAACATGAATTATAATGTGTATCCGTTTGGTGTTATGCGAGTAAAACACATCTATTTATAACTTCCGGCGAATCTATTGCAAATTCGTATCAATGTTACTTGAATGTTGGTGAATATATATATATATATATATACACACGCACACACACGATACTTTAATGGATTTAGTTGCTGTTTCAATCAATGCGCAAAAGTGGTTTCCGGTTGAATGAGAACAAAGTTTAAAGAACCACCGTCGTGCTAATCAATTATCGCGCTTAATGCAATATCTTTATTGAGCTACTAAGAAAGTTCTCCGATCTAATTGGAATTTTCTTCGTAGTTCGACAAAAAAACATTACCCTCGCGCGTATAATTGTTCGTTACGGCTTATTCATTAAGATAAAGGAATTACTTCCAGTTCGACATTTGTTTATAGCGAGCAAATAGGAAAACTTGTTATCGATTTGTCATCGATTCTCTTGGCTACTACGAGTTAAAAACTCACTTCTAATATTTACCTTTAATATAATGAAAACTACATCTCTATGTTTGTTTATTAGCTCACAATTATCTTCCACAGATAATTCTCATATTTTCATATAATTTGCAATAATTTATGTAATTATAATATTATTATTTTATAATATTATTATTTTATAGTTTAATTATACATATGTATGTACAATACATAGTTTATGAGATTACTTTATTATAAAAAGATATTTTGTATGTGAGTTTTGCAAGTGGCGTTGTTAAAACTGCAAATACGACTACGCCAATTAGGAAAGTGAAATGTCGTTTGTTCTGTAATTATAATCTCAGATGGCGTTTTTCTCTTCTTTCCTTATTAAGACAGACAAAAAACGACAAAGGAAGTGTAAACCGAGAGTTTTTTGCGTAGTACGCGCAAGATTATTTCGCGATGTTCAATGAGATAAGCGCATTTTCTTAATCCGCGTAGGAATGTTCTCGGACTCGGTAATTTTTACAAACACTCTAACAGAACAACATGAAAATATACATAGACCGCGAGGTTTACAATCCTCTCAAGTTTGTAACCACTCGTGGCCATATATACACACATCCATCAAAACTAAAAAAATTGCCACATACAAGTTTTATAGTTTTAAATGCACATAGTAAAAAAGTTAAAAAATTCACAAAATGTTATCTCCGATAAATTTTGGTATTAACCGAAAAATTCAACGTGTATACCAAAGAGGTCGAGAGAGATTTACCGCCACAGTGCCAAATAACTCGAATAACAAGAGAACAAAGAAACAAGTTTTTTTTTAAATAAATTGAAGTTATTTCGCCATTTGTTCCGTGTAGAAGAGTGCTAAGAATGCGTCATAATTTAGTCGGGAAGCGGAACATTTCTCGCGGGTGTCAGACTTCCGAGTCGGCGAGAAAGAGAGAGAGAGAGAGAGAGAGAAGTAAAGGATGGGATGAGAATAGAGGGATGGAGGTTGGTAGGTAGGTCAGCGCGTGACAAACGAGGCTGTTTGTCTGAAACCTTCTACACATGGATAACGAGCCACTTCGATTCTTTCCGTAACGTGCTTCCTTTTCTCGCGGAAGAGAACTTTCGCGCGTTCTTGTTACACAGTCTCTGCTCAAGTAGTTAGAAGGCGAGAATTGATTATTTTAAATACAGGCGAGTCATGCCTAATTGACGCTCTGTAAAGTAACGACGAGACGGACTATTTGGTAATTAGAGAAGAGCCAACTTGCCGCGCGTAACTTGCGGCAAGGAATGCTCGTTATTCTCGCGCATGTCGACGGCACGGATGTAAGTAATTCCGAGAAATATGACATTCCTTGCGTCAGCGAAGGCGTGATCCTTTTTTCTTCTTACCTCGTTTTTCTCATTACCAGTGACTTATTTGTGCTTCTCTTTTTCTCATCAAAATTATTTTGTGCTCAAAATAATAATTTTTATAATTCGCATAATAGATTTGTTGTACGTTGTGCATGAAAATTTATAATATAAAATATTCTTTATACAAAATAGGGAATGTTATATTATAAATTTTGAAGCTAGAATTATATAAAATATTGTGTCGTTAATTATACGAGATATAAAAAAAAATCGATAAATAGCTTTCAGACTGTCGAATGAAGTATCAGAGAGGGCGGACAAAATATAACAATTTTTTTCTTTGTGGGTCACTCGATCACACGGCAAAAAGCAACAAAGTTCGACTTTTTCTTTCTTTTTTTTTTTTTAATGCAAAATTTTTTCACAAAGGAACTTGCATGACGGGAAGGGTTTAATGCTCGTCGATCATACGGGTGATGGATACGGATCACGAGAGCGAGAGAGAACGGTTTCGTAATCGACAGCAAATTGAATGGACGCATGGACGGTGGGCCTGACATTCGAGCGTCCTTTAAATTCGAATCTTTTTTATCGTCTCTCTACCGCCTACCCCCCTGATGGTCCAGCGAATTTTAATATACGTACTGACGCGACAGCTCTCACGATAGAACGGCAGAATTTGAGAATAGAAGAAGGAAGAGGAGAATGAGGGGAAAGAGAGGGAAAACGATCTCGTGCGGGAGGTAGTGCGATAATCCGCGAATAAATTTTGCCGCCGCGGACTTTCCTTGACATGACGGTAATTTATGCGTTATCCTGTCACACCGACATCGAGAATATACGCGCTGCTTCTTAGATCCTCGTTGCAGTAATTTTATTAGTTTCGGCACAATGAATATGCGATTAATTCAATTATAAGTTAATATAAAAAAATAAAGTAAAAATATATACTATATCTCTCTCTCTCTCTCTCTTATACGCGCACAAACACACAGTAGCGGAAGAATTTTCCTACAGAAAAGTTTTGTAGCGCGCGTTGTCAAAGACAGATTTTCCACTGTCCGGAATATCGCACGTGTAATATTTCGCTCACAATATTAAACTCAGCGCCGTGGTAAAAAATTAACAATATTCCGCCGGTACGCTCTCGATGATTAATATGACTCGCAAGAACGGCATTATACCGCTGCAATAGCAGTTGAAGTATTTAAACACTCGGAGCAATGCAATAATCCACTATGGAATGTAACAAATGTAATGTCACACAACGCAAAATTTTCGTTACACACAACAGCGGAAGAGCCGTTCGTTAACAAAGTATAACCGCAATGATAAAGTAAGCAGCACTTAACTGAGGATATTCGAGAAATGTAACAAATGTTATGTTATACCTCGAACGTTTCATGCGGTAACACGAAACTATATTGTAATTAGAGATCGCATGCCGCAGAGTAAGAGTTTAATTTAATCACGCGCATGTCACAGAAGTTTAATTTAATTACGCGCAGCGAAATAGCTTGTATTACGCGTGAGATAGAATCGATTTGATCGCGTTGCGTACGTGAGATCGATCATATTTTCGATTTTTCCCTGTCGAACATTTTGTCGGGCTCGTTTATAATGAAAAGAAGGGAGATTCAAAATGTGTGATATATAAAACCACGACGCGCGCGTGTTAGGGTCTTGAGGGTAAATATCGCTCTGTGTGGGAGGATGATCAGAGCTCGATAAATCATTTGTCGTTCTCTGACGACATCCATCATCGATCATGCAGCCGACATAGGAAGAGAGAGGATCATTGACCCTGCGGTCGCGGCCGAAATTGGTCGATAATCGACCGTTAAGTAAAAGCGTCCTCAATTACGATTTATATAATTTTATGTTAATACGACGTGGTGATGGCGACTCGCTTTGATGTTCTCATTTGCAGTGCAATAGCGATGTTACTTCTCTATTTGACGATGCTTATTTACACTGTTAGGTTCCGGTCTTTGATGCTAATTTGCACTATTCAAAGACTAATTTGTGTTTGTTCTTGTATGTGAGATACGTAGATAAATGTTTTGTTTCTGCAATAAGCTCGTAGCTATACGAGTTTGATTAAATCTTTGTAAAATGTTGTTACGAACTTAGTGCTTGTAATTCGTAAAAAGACTGCTTTCTCCTTTTCGAAGAGAAACATTTATAAACACTCTCGTCTGCATAAAAATAAATTGTCGACAACGTGCAGTGTCTCTTTTAGTAATAATCTGTTTTTCTGAATGTCGCTATGTTATTAAAAAGTTATCTTTCGCAAAGGGAGTGTCTTCTTTATTGACAATTACATCGCTCTTGCGTATAAAGGCCACACACTGCGAAGTAATAAATCTTCTTCGTATTACCGTGAAAATTCTTGCCGTCTTTAATAGATACACGAGAATGTATCTTCGATGCCACGCGTGATGAGAAAAATGCCGAGCAATAAAGAGAAAATTGGGAAAGTCTGAAAAAGCCACGTCGCGCAGATATAGAAGAATAAAAGAATTCCGTGACACGTTGGCTTAATCAAAGAGCACTTCAATATCTTTCTGGTTGTATATATAACGTTTAATTAATCTACGCCCGCGAGAGATACGTCCGTGAAAAATACATTTGTAACGTTCGTCGAAACGTAACGACGCGATATTTCAAGCTATAACGATGACACGGCGCGCGCAATATTTCATTTTCTTTGACGTGCAAAAATTACACGCTGTACACAAATGTATTCTTGTGCGAAAAACGCGCCGAACTATTAGGTGTATACGGTGCGGGCGTTATGTATGAGTGCTTCCCGCGGTTAGAAAGAATTTCACTCCAAGTAACACGAAGAACGTTATACTGTATGTACGTAATACTTCTTTGGTGCGCACATTCTACAGTATTAAATTCTTTTGCGCTACGTACGTAAGAACACATTGTGCCTGCACGCGATAAATCCAGGAAGGAACGAAGTAATATTGGATACAGCAAAGTGCTGACAGTCGGACATTATTTATGGAGAACGTTTTTATTTACGAACGCATGTCCACGTTCCTTCATTTTTCACATATAAACTGACAAGATTTTGGTGTTTAGCGCTCGCACACGATAACTTTATTTTTAATGTCACAAAATAGCGATAGAAATATTTTTTTCTATATTTCTATATTTTCTATATTTTCTATATTATCATGACGCATATCTGAAAATAGAAAAGTATTTAACAACACACGACGCAAACGAGGATTATAAAATTCAATAACTGTAAAAGTTTATCTTATTGTTGTTTCCCGAACGTTTTTTTTTTTTTCTGATCTTTTCGAATGTAACGTTATTACGGTTGCGCGTTTACGCGTCTGCTTAATGGCGATTCAGTGCGACATAAACGCTTCTAGGGCTGCCTCACTCGCGGGACTCATAATAAAGCGTGATTAAATGTTTCAACGATCGCAATTCACAGGCAAGATCGTTAAATTTAACGCTGCCTATACAGAACCGGCTCGAGAAAGGGTTAACAAGACTGACGGATTGCTGCCAGAAGCTTAAACTTAATTGACTGTTGGCGCCAATCTGATTACTTTTACCTTTACTGCTTACTCTCTCAATTTAGCTTCGTTCCCTTTGTGCTTCGATCCAATCCTTTGCGTTTTTTTTATTTGTCTAATTAAGCCAGCTTGATTAAACGATAACATTGTTAGTACAGTACGTCGTCATAGTTATCTTTGTACTACGAGACACACACACACACATACACACGAGTTGCATCAATTTGCTGAAAGAATTACAAGAAGAAAAAAAACTGTTGACAACTTATATTTATTAATTATTCCCTGTATTTTGTCTCTTCGACAAATAATATTCGATCGAACGGCAAGTTTCCGAAATGCACAAGTTAATACGTCAGGAAAATTAACGACTTTCTGTGACGGGCTAAACCGCATTATCGGCCATTCATTTTCCACGAGTGACATTATCGCGAATTAAACGACGAATTATGCGGTATCGATATATGTCGCGCACAGAGATCTGTCACCGCGCGAAATATCAATAATGGGCGTCTGGCGCGCACCAGCTCTTACGTTTATTTATTCGTTAGGCCTGCGAGTTACAGTCACAGACTCATTACTGCGGCGCATTACCCAAATTGCCGGCATTCTGGCGCAACCAACCCACTCTCCTTCTCATACGCTCGTTTGTTGCCAACATCTTTCGCCAGCGGGAGAGAAAATTTATGGGATTCTTGCATGAGATCACTCGCAAACATAATCCTTACCCTTTAAGATGAATGTCTCCTCGACTACGGCGGCTCCGTTTCTTTTGCTCGCCGCTCTTCTCCCCCAATCCTGTGCCCACTTCCTTCTCTTGGTTTTTCGCGTGTTTTATACGCGCGTTTCCGCACGTCCGATCGTCTTTCGAAACTTGCTGGCGGTTTTGCGGAAAAAAACACATTGAAATTTACTTTTATAAATTGTCGGTCGGAACTTGATGCAGAGATTATAGACACCGGTCGTATAATTGTCGGTACAACACAGAGAAAACTGACGGGCGTCGGAAGTTGCGCGACAGGGTGATTTAAACGATGTCCAAACTATGGGGACTTACGAGCCCGACCTATATGAACCTCGCGGCGCTGCTAAAGTTACAGCTACGGAAATAAATCCGGTTTAGTCCCACGGGAAGAGACAGATTTATTTCCAAGCGAGTCTCGCGCCGTTCGACCGCTCGCCTCCCTCCTCCTCTTCCTGTCGGTATCGTACCGGCAATTTACCACGATCAACCCTCTCCATGGAAAAAGAACCGATTACGAGGGCGTATATCCGATGTCTCTGAGCATCGGGTTTATTTTCGCGGATCGACAACGGCGATCAGTATTTCTCTCGATTTTCTTCGTTCTCGTTAAATGTTTGTTGATGTGGATCTGATATTCCTCGTATTGAAATGTAACAAAACTTTATAGTTTTTATAAAGAACGCTGTCTTCTTTTTTACATATACAATCTTCCATATGTGTTACCGCAAATTTTGTTTTAATGCATTTTAATGTTCAATAAAACTTTACGCGCGATCAAGGAATACGAGTATCGTGTACTCGAGTCAGAGATCTTTTTATCGCCTGTAAGTCCGTGAAATGTTATCGCAGCTTCAGTCTCTTCTCTTGACATAAAGCTTATATGCAGTTAATGCTAAGCGACAGATTTATCCCTCGCTACGCATTGTTCTATTTTCTGATCCATTCACAGAATGTTACAAGAAGAAAATCAATGTTAACGTCAATAATATAAATGCGACAGATGTTTGTCTCGACTTTCTATGTAACAAAGAACAGAAATCAAATTGTTCGCGCGTTGACAATATATTATATTATATCGAAGTATCCCGAAAATAAAAAAAAAAAAAAACGTCACACACCTGCGTCTGATCGTTCGTAAGAACGAAAAGCCGAGAGTTCCAGCCGAGTTATTGCCGCGTCGAAATCTCCTTTTACATCCGTCAAAATAACGTGTGTGTGTGTGTCTCGCGAGAGGAAACAAGCGGCGAGAAAGCGACGAAAGCCGGTGGCTGTGTGGATACATATTGGACTCACACAAGTGCGCGACGTGTGTCGCGACGAAAGCCTCGGAGCCGCCTTCAGCCACATTTTCGCGATGAATGTCTCGCTACGTGTGATTAAGACCGGGGATCAAGAAAGGATGGGCGGAAGGGGTGAGAATATAGGGCCGTGGAAGGACGAAGAAGGTCGAGAACGTAAGAGGAGGACGTAAGAGAAGGACACGAAGCTTCACCCACTTAAGCCGTCCACAGTCCACAGTCCAAGATAAATCCCCAAACGTGATGCTCCTACTAACTAACGGGATTGCTCGAAATAGTGTGCTTAGTTACGAGCACGTTCGCGACGGCTTTCTCTCTCGTTACCGTGACGCGCTTTCTAATCTCTCTTCGTCACACGCTCTCCTTTCTCCTCGTTTTCCCGGCAGCACAGCAACTCCTTTATTCTATATCTTTCTCTCTCGCCCTCTATTTATCTATCTCGACATCACGAGACGCTTACACCGGTAGCCACCGGTGCCGTTTTACGATAGCGGAGATAGGTGATGACGCGGGGTATTGTCGCGGTGAGGGTTTCTTGCGAGGGTGGAACGTTTCTCGCGCGGTTGTCACGGAAGAGAGATTAGTTTTTGTGGGTCAGTCAGTTGCGGTTGATGAGACGGAATTCGCCTTAAGACCGCGTGTTCTAATTACTTCGGGTACCTGAAGCAGATGTCGTTGGCGAAAACCACTTGTTCTCGTGACACCGTTATAGTCGGATTGAAGTTCGAGCGATTTTTGTACGCGCTTGTTTGCATTAAGTTGTTGCGCGGTAACTGCGTACGAAGACGACTAAAACCACATCACGTACGCGTCATTTAATGAGCTCTCTTGCAACTCTCTTAATTTCGAAAAAATTCACTCCGTTATTTAACGCGAAACACAAGGATTTCCAAGCTTTTAGGCGAATGAAAAAGAAAATATCTATTCTCTTTTTTTTTTCATTCAAAAAAAAAAAAAAAGAAAAAAAAACAAAACAAAACCAAAAAAACGCCAGCAGCTTCTATATACCCCGGCATTCTCTGAAATGTGAATCCGAACTCCCATGTCAGTTACCTACTATTTCAGGAATTATTCCGCGCTGCGGATGATACGCAATGAGATACACGAGTCAGACAAATAATAGATATCGCGGATATACCGTCTCCGGTTACACCGGTTTGATCCGATAAACCCGCTTTACATCCAACTGCGCGCTATTTCATCTCGGTGTATGCATTCGAAATTCTTAACTTCGTTACGCTTTAGTTCGGTTTTGTCTAGAACGCGAACTCGCTTGTGCGCTTCGATACTGTGCAGCAGTTCGGTATTTTTTTTTTTTTTATGTGTTTGTTGTATGTGTGTGCGTATGTATGTTGTTCGCCGTCGCGCTTCACCGGCGTGAGCGGAAAGGAAATAACGAAATTCCATGCTTCATTTTATCCCGCGTATATGTCTCGGTAGCTGATTCCCCGAACTGTATGAGCAGGTACGCGCGTAATTGTTCACTCGTTACTCCTGCTTGATAAAACGACGGCGGGGTAAACGAACTGACCGCGCTGTGTAGAACAGCGCGGATTTCAGTTCTGAGCTTCGCTGGTTTATGTTTGAAAATCCCGCGGATAGGGATTTTGCAGCAAAGCAACTACGACGCTCGTAAAAATGTAAATTTTATCGGACAATTAAACTTCCATGACTGCAATTAGTGAGCAAACACACAGCGGTCCGAATTTATTCGTTTATAATTACGATTTATACGCGCCGTATCTGCAAGACGGAGTCCTTCTCGCTTTTCTCGCAGCCGAATTTAGGTGTCGTGTACCAGTCACGGATAGATGGATGGATCTCTCGGTGGAAAGAATTACTGCAGTCTCACGGCGTCATCGTAATTATGGCTCCTTCTCTCTTACGGATTACTTGAAAAACTCGTTTCCGAGTCGTTAAAATTAAACTTTCTTAAGTCGCGCTACTTGTTGTTTAATGGCACGTGTAATCGGATATTCGAAACTCGGGGTCGCGCTCTTGGGGGACTCCAACTTACCGATATTTACGAGGAAGAACTGTTCTGTGTGAGATAATAGAGTTACGTGTTGAATATTTATATCGCGCTAAATCAAATATTTAGCTCGTTAAATATTTATAATAATTATTTTGAGAATAATTGAGAAGGCAATTTGGAAGAAAATATTTTTTTATCCCGCAGTGTACTTGATATCGATTCAGTTTGTATTTAATATCATATATGTGTAAAGAGAGAAGTTGCGTGTGTGTGTATGTGTGAACATTATTATTAAACACGATTAAACAATTTGTGCCGCGATACAATTACAAAGTAAATACACGCTGTAAATGAGATACGATCTAATAATTCCACACAATTTTATGTCGCAAACTATGCTGCAATTAATTTTGCGAAAAACATACTTGATGAGAATGTTTAAGAAGAGATACACACGTGAAACGGAGAAAAGCATATGGGGGGAGAGAGTAACGTGTGGGGTAGATAAAAACCGGAGCTACGTACATACGTGTACGTACACACGTGAACAATGCCTCATAATTAAAGAGAAAGCAGATCGCACACTCTTGCGGGAAACACCGCTTGCATTATCATACGCTACAAACAAACAAACGAATTCCTTGTCGGCATTTAATCTTCGTATCTGCTTAATGCATGCAAATGCTAAAAAATGCACTAACGTGCCCAACCCCAGTCGTTATTCAGCGTTACTCGCGTGATTCACCGCCCCGACCCCACCTTCTTCTCCACCTCACCCTCCGACGTAAACTTCGCCATCTTCCTTCGTTTTGCACTTGCTGCGGCTCGTGGATAATCGACGGCGGCCTCGCTATTTTCCGCCGCCGCTCATCCCGCGATGTTATTATTTATGCACCACGCGTTATTATCTATGCACGCGCCACAGCATAATTTTCTCGTCTATTTTTGTGTGTCCCGCTTGCGTGTGCGGGAGGAGGAGGAGGAGGAGAAGGAGGAGGGAATTGGAAGACAAGAGAAGGTGAGACGCGCGCGGCTGTGCACCCGCGTCAGGAAAATTCGGAGCAGGACGAGAGCGCGGTCCGTTTCGCTCGGCGCACATGCAGATGTAACCGCGGCTAAGCATGTTTTAATTATATGCAAGCGCAGGCAGAGAGTCGGTTTGGATGTTTCTGTGTGCACTTGATGCTAGCCGGCTGCCGCAAGCTCAATCCTCGTTCACGTCGAGTTTAAATTGCTCGAAATTATATTTATTAATTCCCTTGAATGTTGCCAAGCGTCCGCTTAAAAAAATAAAAAAATAAAAAAAAAAAAAAAGAAAAGAAACATCGCCGGAAGTCTTAATTTTGCTAATTTAAAAATTAACATAAATAACGTTTAATACGACGAGCAATATGCAAATGCATTGCATTGTTACACACATCATTATATTGTGAGTTTATTAAATGAAAATATATTATAGTTATGCGGTTTAAATGTTAATTATGTATAGTGAGGAGGATTTGTGAGATTTGGTTGTGAATCGCTAAATTGCATTGAATTATTCTATAGATATCATAACATTTACGGTCCTCCGGGTAACGTTGCGATATTATTCCGGAGCTTCAAATTGTATGCAAAATATTCTGCCATCAGCTCAGGTATCAATCAATGTTTAACCGTGTGCAAGCTGAATATCCGTTTTGTGCATGGTAATTTTTGAGTTAGCGCGCTTATATTCCGCGCGCCACCGAACGTCCCTTACGGTTTCGAAGCAACTGAATTGGGGTGCGAAATTTTAATATATGTTTATATCCGCTCGCACGCGCGCGCGCGCGCGCTTATATCGGATTTAATAAACGGGCTTTTACCGAGTTTGAATATTGCCATTTCTTATATAAGTAAAGACGTTCTTTTTTAATTTTACCGTGACGTTTCTCCGCGCTTATTTTCTTCTCTTACTGATCTCTCTTCCTCTTTCGGTGTCATGTTTTTTTTTCTTTTGTGCACCTGTACTGTCTATCTTATCTTCTTGTTTTCTATTCTACTTTTTTTTTTTTACTGTTCCCCACGTTTCTCTCGATTTTCCCTACTGCTATTTCAACCGTTTCTCTCGCCGCCATCTTTCCGCTCGTTTTCTTTCCCTATTTCATTTTAGCATCGTCGAGGGAAAAATTATATACCCTTTCCGCCACATTTCTCTTGCCTCCTCTATAGGACACAGGGTTACGTGCTACATTGCTCGGCAGCCGGCACAACGAAGATCTCTCAGCAGCTTTTCACGTGGGAGATACGTCTCGCGTCGCGGACTTTGTCCGAAAATTACACGACTGGCGCCTCGCCGTGTATTTGTTTACGTGTGTGACATGTAAACAACAAGAAGAGCTTGAAGCATTTTTTTACGCTTAAAACAAAGCGAATGCAAATAGCAAATGTTATCCCTTGATATTGCTTTACGTGACACAATTGTCTTTCATTTTTAAAATCTAATAAGATTCTCTCACAGCGCTTGCTTCTAATTATTATTTTTCATAAAATATTTAGTAAACAATATAACTTGATTCTTTCGATATTTTCGCGATTATTTCATAAAATCTCTTGCATTTTTTAAGGATTGCGTTTCTCACAGTAAATATACATGTAGTGAGCTCTCACTATATACATATTTCTGATCTTATCTTTCGTTTTATGGCTTTATGGTTGTTGCGATATTGAGTGAGTTTACTTTTCTTCTCGGTACAAGCCGTAGTTTCGTGATACTATTGCGCGGCACGAATATATATTTCTTCGCGGGGAGTAACCCTTTCCGTAAGTACATATAACACGACAATTTTCTAAACCGTATCAATTTCCGTGCAGCTCGTACGATCGGAATATTATGTTCATAGACTTCGTCGATCGATCGATCGAAAAGGTTTACCTTCTTATCTATATTATCTTGCGGGCGCAATTTACAAGTCACGCCGTCGGTTTCGCGCTCGTGACGTTGCACACGTAGTTTTACTCAGCGTGCATAAAAATACGCTCGCTCGGGAAAATTTTTCCCTCGCAAAATCTTAGGGAATAGCTCCCGGTGCGAAACAGTTTCCGGTGCCTAGAGAAAACTCGATCTAACCTCCGAATAAATTCTCAGACACGTACACTCGATCTTTCTCTTTAAAATGTGTTAAGATTTTCATCCCGAAGGGGTATGAAAGTTTTCGCGCACCCCGGGAAGCAGATTCCGCAATTGCGCGTAAATTTCCCTTAATACATGGCGTGTGGACCGTATTTTCTTTGACCGTATTGTACGTGTGCAATTGAGTCTTCAACATTTTATATGCATCGTTTACTCCGAGTACGAATCGGTCGCAATAAATCTTTTTCACCGTTACGACCGTGTTGAATGCATCTGATATATATCTGTCGATTACATAAATGACGCGGTGTTATGACGATTAACTTTTGAAATAATCGCGCTGTATGCGTGTGAATAAGCTCTGGGGTATATAAAAAAAAAAATATATATATATATGTATATATCACACGGTGACAACAAAAAGCGACAAAAAACGATAGACGAAACGATGAGTGTCCAGCTTTCACAACAGCTTTTGAAGCTCAATTACATACGTTTATTGGCAACGAACCGTTCCTCGTTTTTTCTTTTTTTTTTTGGTTTTTTGTTTTTTAAATAGCGTACGGTTATTTATCCGCACTTTATTGGCGAGCAAAAATGACTTTCAATTAATAAACATGAATGCGCTCAACACAAACGCAGCGTTCTCGTTACTCGTTTGTTTCAATAATAACTATATAAATTGGAATAAAACTAAAAGTGCGCACAAGCGCACTTGTTTAGTGCTTTTATTACTTTTATTGAGGTTCTTTAAAAGAAACGGCGTGCAAAAAGACAGTTTTTTTTTTTAGACAACGAATATCGAAACTGATCGTGTACATTTGAAATAAATGCATTTTGCAACAGATCTTGTTGCAACAAATATCGCGGAAATGTATGAATATACATTAATATTGTATTAATATACATTAATATCTGTCGTATTGCGCAATATAAACATTGACATGTTTGCGAATATATACGCACGCTCGAAAACTTCCTGTCACATGTGAAATTTAATACGTCGATATTTATTTCACATCTGAAACGTATTTTTTGTATTTTTTTTTCCAGCCGTCCGGCAAAGATACAATATTATTTATTTAGATTTGACCAAATAAATTTACAACATTGCGCTGTGCCGATAAATGTGCAAACCGACCTAGTTCCTGTGTAATATACTTTATCGATTACACAACTAACGGTCTCGAAGAAACGTTAATAAACCGCGCGGCAGACACGCGCTCCTCCGCAAATGGAGCTATATGTTATCGTTTTCGTTGAAGCAGCAGTTACGGTGGAATGAACGAGCCGTGGTAAGCTTCGGCTGATCGTGCGAGATTATACGGACGAACGCAAAACACACGCATCCTAGAAGACGGCTTGTGTGACGGCGCCCGTTATTAAATATTTCGTACATAGTACTGTCATGTTTCTTTGTATACGTCGCGAAAGCGACGTGTATAGGACCGTGTTCTCGCACGGAGGAGATTCACGGCGTTTAAGCAGGACTCGAGGTGCGTCGTTCCGGTATTTTCTATTAAATTTTTCACTTGGAGGAAACTTGCCGAAAAGCAAAAAATATGAAGGAAGGAAATCTTTCTCTTTCTCTCTCTTTCTCTCTCGTGCGTACATGTAGGTGTGTGTAAAATTCGTTTGAACACTTTCCGCTTAAATCATAATATGAGATCCTCATTCTTTCTCCTGCATGGAGAATTGTTTGTCGCGGTTGAGATTTCGAAATTGGCAGCGGCGGGAATTCTTGGCTATTGAAAAATGGCGAGTTCCCACTCCGCGAGGAAGACTGAGTGAAAACGGCGAAAAGCGCCATTCGTTTTCATCGACGTGTCTTGACAAAACCACTTTGAGAACGTCGGCCAGACGAATAACGTCTCGAGGCCCTTTCGCACGGATGATGCACAGCCGCCATTGCTCCTCGTGGATTCTCCGTAGCTATCCGTGACAGGGAATTCCCGAGGTGGAATGGAAGTGGAACTGCTCTTCGACCTCCTCCGCTTCCTTGACGGCGGCGGTTGCTTCGCTTCCCGCCGTCGTATTTCATTCCTTCGCGTGGAGTTCGCGTGTGTGCAAACGTGTCTCATGGTGGCCCTCCTCCCGCTTCTAACTGTAATTCCGTTTAAGGGCGGTAGCGATGAGTGGCGCCAGGCATTACGGCTACGCGAAACGACGTGGAATAAATTGAGGGCGATGCGCGATACTAGAATATAGAGAAGGAAGAGGACGGCGGATTCAGAGATTACAGCCTCCAAATTACGCGAGGTCGAAAGGCAAAAGTCAAGTGGTCTCTAAAGAAGGGAAAATACTTCCAAGAAAAAAAAGAGAGAAGGAACTGAAACTTTGAAAGAAAATAAAATGGTATTTCATGAATTCAACATAAAACCACACCAATAGCGGCGAGAAGAAAGAAAAAGGAAGCTTAAGCAAGCGTTTTCGTCCCCTAACGTCGCAACGAGTTGTCAGAGTCAGAGAAGATGGAATAAAGGAGGCGGGCACAGCGGGTAGTGATGACGGCGCGATGCCGAAGGGATGCGGCATAACATCAACATAATTTTCGAGAGGCGCGCGAGGTCTCATTTCCATAATGGGATGCATCGAAAGCTGGATGCTCGGCTGGTCGGTTCCCTTCCCCTTCCTTCCGTCTCCTGTGTCGCCTTCCGACGTACGGTTTGCTGTATTCCTCGCTGCGTAGGATTTGAAACAAAACGCCGAAAAAGAGGGGAGGTCGCTCGGTGTCCGCGACGGCACCGCAGAAATCGTTTCATCCCCCCATTCTCTGTTTCCTCCGCGTGAGTTCCCCCACGTTCTGTGTGATGGATGAGACTCGCCCTCTCTCTTTCCGTCTCCTCATCCCGGACGCGCGCGAGAGAAACGATATCGGTATCACGTACATTCCCGGACACGTGTCTCCGTAGCGCTCCATTTGCGTTTTCCCGTCTCCCCCATCTCTCGCAAGCGTGTGCACTTGCGCTCGCACGCGCGGAAGCACTTTCATTAGACGCAACGAAGCGCGATTGCTCTCTGCGGTTTTTCCCTCTTCTTCCGACGGGTGCGCGTTTACGTCAAACTGATGTCGTTTGATGCCAGATTTAATCGAGAGACGCCGTCCCGCCGTATCACTGACGTCCCTTCCACGTTGTTTCGCTAATTGAAACGATACGGATCTCTCGAATACGACATTCCTGGGATGCGACACGGAAAGTTACGAGACACTGCAGCGTTACGCCCGCATAAATTCGTTCTTCCTTTCCTTATATGCGATATCACGATGAATTTTAGATTTGCTTTATACGCGCGCTTGAAATCGAAAAAGTCCAACGTCGTTATTCTGCGGTTTACGTGATTTTGAAAAATTTTATTTGTCCGATATAAAACGCAAAGAGAGAGAAAGAGAGAGAGAGAGAAGTATGTAAAATATTCCGCAATTTTGTTCTCGCGCTAAACGCGCAATATAAATGTGCACCGTTAATGCGTTTATTAGCGCTGCGATGTACGCTGCGCATTATAATCGTTTGGCAAAATTATACGTTAAATTTCAGTAGCAACCGATGTTGTTAATTGAACGCGTTTAATGTTACGATCTATTTAGGCTCTGACATAACTTATAGCACAATTTGCATCAAATTTGCTCGCTGGCGCCCGTCGCCGCAGCCACCACCGCGGCAAAATTAGGTCGACGCCGGGGAATCGCGCGTCATGATGTTTTTAATTAAAAATAAATGGCTAATTTGCACAAAATGAAATTTTGGACTAGGCGCGTTGCTTCCGGCGAGCGAGCAGCGCATAGACGGCGAAACTGCGTACACACACACACACACACACACACACACACACACACACACACACACACACAGTAAAATAGTCATGACGAAATTCGCAATGTCAGTACACTTTTAGTACACATAGGTACTTTTTTCTCTACTAGCGTGTCTCTCTCCGGAGAGTCTCGCTGGTCGGTCGTTGCAATGGTAAATAGAAATAAAGTTCCATCAAGAGAGAGAGACAGAGACGCGATAACAGTGTACGCAGACTCTAATGGAAGTCGCCATAAACGATCGCGGACATGTGCGCGTGATTGCGCTGTCGATTGCGATGATAGTAAACGGACCCCGGGAAATTGATAAATCTCTTTCGATTCGCGGTTAGCGTACCATCACATCAGTAGGATACCCATTCCAGCTCTTTTAAAGGGGATATCGTATGGAGCCGGTGAGAGCAATTGTCCATCTCTCGGGTTTTCCGTCGTCCTCGTCGTCGTCGTAGTCTCGATATCGCGCGCGAAATCGGAAGCGGATTTTCTCATTGTATTTTCTTTGGCAGCGTCGGAGAGCACGCCCTTGCCATCACAAACGCGAGAGAGGATTTTCTCTCTGTCTCTCTTTCGCGAACAAGGGCGCGCGCGCAGCGCATTGAATGAGAAAAGGATACCCTCGATGCGCGTGGTCGTGGAAAACGCGCAGGACGAAGCAAGAAAAGAAAAGGGAGGGACACGATTTAAGTGGCACTCCCGTTTCTGTAACGACTGCGGTTGTGGAAGAAAACGGGTATATTCGTTCAACCACCCGCGTTCCTTCGCTATCGTAGCCACCGCAAACTGTCTTCTATTCGCAGTCTGAAAACTGTGTGTAGAACCGCCGAAGAAATATAACGATGCTCTTACGGGACTTTCGGGAGGGTGTTTGTGAAACGAAAACCAGTGCGAACGGTTTGCGAACTCTATACCGTATAAGATATCGCATTTAGACGCGGATATTTGGGGGATTATTGATCGCAACTGCGATAGAAAAAAAAAGTTTATTCAATGATCATTCAAAAATATAGACCTAATTGATAACTACAAAGTTTGCTGAGAAAGCGATGGTTTTTTTTTTTTTTTACGAGCAGTTATAATTACCCGTTCGATCCTACTTCCATTATACGCCGAATCAGCGTGAGAAAGTTCCGCGTATAGTACCTTTGTTTTATTCGACACGAGCCGTACGGGCATAAGGCAAATAACGAAGCGCCAGCGAGTGCTTTTGAAACGTGTTAGCATAACAAGCAAAGTTTCATAATGAGAACGCGCGCAGACATCGTTAACATCTAGATCTATCATGTAAGCATAAGTCGAGTTGCCAATTTCAATTAAGAAATGTGTGCGAGGAAGGATGCGCGGCTGAAATCGACGATCAGCTTTTCAATTCAACTCGACAGTTTGCTTCGCGGAAATCGCGACTTCGGACGCTTTGGAGATAGCTCCCTTCGAGCGAATGGGGTTGACCTATTGGCTGACCGCGAGCGCCTGATGGTGTTAACGTAAGTTTGCCTGAAGCGACAGATAGAGCGAAGATGAAAGAGAAAAGTGAAGTAATTACGTTTGGAATCACGCGACGAGACTTTAATCTTAGATCTGCAGATTCCTCGTGAGCACAAAGACAGAAGGAGCAAACTCGGAAAGAGAAAGAGAGCGAGAAGAAAAAAAAAGATGAAACAAGCCGACTGCAGGCATCGTCGCGTCGTCATTTCCGCTTTCTCACTTTCCTTCAAGAACTTTGACCATTTTTGCGGTGTCGTCGACGCGGCTCCAACACTTCGCGTCGGCCTATCACGTTTTCGTTTCACCGTCTTCTTTCTTTCGTTCGCCTTACCACCACTTTTCCTTCTTCTGTTCCTTAAGACTGTAGCGTACCTCCGTCTTTCGCATTTCCCTCGTTGAAATGAAAGCGGATCCATTCTTTCTGCTTTTCATTCATGATGCTTGAATCGTGGAAAATACAGTTTCTAGAGAGAATAATATTTTTATCTCCCTTTCTCTCTCTCTCTCTCTCTCACTCAACAATTTTCTTAGCTACAGTAAGTCTTGAGAAAGTACAAGCTTATGAATATCCTTCTGAACGGAAGTATTTAGTCGGCTTTTTATATCTTGGCAAGGGAAGTCTCTTTAATTTGTCCTGATGCAAACGTATTAAAACGAAAAGTTATCTTTGTGCGTCTGTTGCTGCCAGGTTTTTTTTTTGTTCTTTTGTAATTTCTGTATATATTGTTTGACGAGCCGTTTATACAGTAAACCACGCGAGAACGTTCATTTATCAAGATTGTCTTTGGATTCTCACATTGAAATACATTTTGCTAAACTACTTCCAGAGATGAAACGCGCAGCGGCAGATACATTAAAATTTCCGTAATGTTAACCGGTTCTTTGTGGCTTTTTTTGTGTGCAACAGAAAAACAACTCTCGTTTTTCTGTTGAATTGCACATTTTATACACACATATTAGAAGATTAAAATTGGGATTAGATAGATGTGCGATATAGGGAAAAGGTTAATTTTTATTTTTAATATTTTTAAATAAACTATTATACACATATGTTGATTGCACTTTAATCCAAGAATTTTTGTATATTAAGTTTCGAAGTAATTTTCTTTTATGTTGATTAATGATGTAACAATCTCAAATCTCGAGGAGGTTTCTTGAGGAATTATTCTTTTATTGATTGCAACGACGTTGGGCAGTTTAACAGATTAAAGTTGTAATTACTCTTGTAACAGTAACGTCTATCAAGAATACTCCATTGCAGCTGTTGAAATAGTTAGACCTACAAAGCTATGGCCTAACAGAGTCTGACAAATACATCTGTGTAATTACTGTGAGCCGCAGGCGGTCTGCTAGAGTTTCCTAAATAAACTCCGCTCATTATTTACCAACTTTAATATGATGAAAAGATAATTCGAAGAAAAATACAATCTTATCACAAACATGAAAATCTGAGAATTTTTTAAGTTAAATAAATGCTATTGGAAGTAATTTATGAAATAGGAAATGCGTGCCAAAAGTGAGGGGGCGAGATGCCAAAAAAGCACAAAATCGTGTGTGTTGAAATAAAAATTTTTATGTGCACTGTCTTTTGACCTTGATACGGTTTTTCTATGAGAAAAGTTTTAATATGCGAATCTAGTTTTAGTTCGGGATAAAAAATAAATGTTCTGAAGAGAAAGAGACGGTGCACACCGAAATATGTCATGCAAATTCGGGGAACGCACGCACAACCATACGTCGAATTTTACGTCGTTCCACGTGAGATAGAAAATCACGCTAGCGTGAAACAGCGAAAGTTCGAAATTATTAACTGAACTTTGTAGACTATGGAAAGGGCTAAACGTGCTACATCGGCGTTATACTATTCGCGACGCGAGATGGGTAGTGTTCCTCGACGTCAGCATATAATTTTGAGCGCGTTGAGATGAAAAAAAAAATAAAAAATAAAAAAAGAGAGAGAGAAAATGTAGAGATATGCATATAAGATACCAACACGCACGTGTGTACGCTAAAACAAGCGTAAAATGCGCCGGCGGTGGTAATTGGTCGATGATATAGGTATTTAAATGCGTATGATGCGCCACATAAATTACGGCCGTAGAGAGTATGCGCATAAATTACGTAGTATGAACTATTAATGTACTTCTCGGTGGAGAGAAGCCCGGGCGGAGCGTTGACGCTCCATTAACCTTCGGCGATTGAACAATCGAGTGGAAGCTGCTAAAATCCCGCTATAGTGTGAATATTATATTAAAATTAGCCCCGGCGTAGTCTATGGGGTCTAAATTTAACCAGAGTACAATGTTCCATTCTGGCGCGCGGCGCGGCTGAATGCTGCGGTAACTCGTGTGCGCTATATTCCATTTTAACCTCAACGAAAGCAATTAGTTCCATGGTTTTCGTAGAGGTATTAACGGCATATATATCTGGCGTGTACGATTTCGTTGTTAACTTTAATATATGCCGCCGAGCCGACATGCAGGTTCGAGATTAGACGGCCTGTTTCGTTCTCACAGAGAACTCTCGAAAGAACGCCCGGTTTTGCGTCTCGTCACGTAATCACTTGCAAAATTAGCCAAAGCTTCTTGGTCAATTTGCGGGTAAGGTACGGTACCGAAGTTATCCGAGTTTACGATTTGCCGATGGGGACTTCTCTCTCTCTCTCTCTTTCTGTCTCTGTCTTTCTCTCTTGCTGGCGCCGCATATTAACGTATAGCGTATACGCTAAGAACGGAAGTACGTCCACGCGCGAACGAGCTTATTCACCTTACAGAACATAGTTTCATTAACGGCAACGAGCATTATTAAATAATAACTTGCTCACTGCGGCGGGCGTCGTGGATCCCTACGTGCTGACGTCTCCACGGTCTAGACACACGAAGATCAATAGCGCTCTATGCAGCTTAGTCTCACGCGCCGTAAACACCTTCAACCAGTGTACGTTATCTACAACACAGAGAAGATGTGCGACTCGCGCGCGTTTATGTCTCACTAAATACGTGGCCGTCGCTATTACGAGGGGGTGTTGCCTTACGCGCGCGCGCGCACATTAAATCATCGACGTGCATTACTCCAGTATTAGTCGCGCTTTATCTCGCCAAATAACGCTCCCGGTTATTATTCGTGTAATATTCGCGTAATATTGTGTTCCTCCATTGCTCTCACCTCAGTCGGAGTTTTAATACCTTAGTCTTATACAATAAACATATTTCTTTCTGTGATGTATTTAGCGCGTAGATGTTCTAATGATTAGACTGTGATGCCGGTCATTTATTAAAGATTAGTATTTACATATCTAATAATTATTTTTTTAATAACTGTCCGACCAATAGTATGTCATTAGAACATTTATTTCTCATCAGCCTGACTGATGGCTTTTCGAGAAGATAAGTTTTATGCATTTTTATCAAAGAAATGTTATACAAAATAAATTTGCTCACGTTAAAATTATTCTGTTTATGAAACTGTCTTCGATAACGTACGAATCGTCTATATATAAATTCGCGATATAAAGCAGATACTAAATTTAAAGTCACTTCTGAGCAACTTCTTCGTAAAGAAAGAAGAAGCTCAAACGAAACATTTCAAGATTTCGTTTTACGCGTGTGTACATACTTGTCTTCGAGTATAGCAAAAGGAGCTAAATTATAACTGTATAAAATCACGATAGACATGAAAGAGCGGCCGTAAACAAGCTTCACGAGTTTCGCGGCGCGGCACGTACGAAGGTTATTCAAGCGCAAATACATTATTTGGGTAAAACACGGTTGTTCACACGACTAGCGGCCGAGGTTCGTGTGTATGTGCGTTCGAAAAATTTACATTTTATTTAACATCGAAGTCGGTGTGGATATTAAAGTCCGTGCTTTTTTTTTCCTCGTGTTTACTACGAGGATTGAAATTGAAAGAGACAGAAAGGAGAGAAAGAGTAAAAATAAGAGAGAAAGAGATACATGTCTATATAGAAAGGTCAAAAGGTCGATGTGTACACACAGACACACGATATTTTGCCTAAGGGACTTTGAAATGCGATTAAAAAGGAAATATCCTGGGGTTTTTCGGCATCTCTTTTACTCTCTCTCTCTCTCTCTCTTTCTCTCTGTTATCGACCATGTCAAAAATACAGAACGAAGGACTACGAAGTGAATCAAAGCGACGATACGAGTGTACAAGAGGAAAGCGCGCGGAGAAGATAGGTAGAACCATATACGAGGCGGTCGAGAGAGAGAGCCGTTCGTAAGATTTGCCAAGATTTACGTGCCCGGAATTCTCCGCATGGATGCCCCGAGTGCAAGGAATTCTTCGTACCCCTTTCGGCTGGCTTGCCCTCGATGTTGCTCCTGCTGCAGCGACGTCCGTAAAAACCTTACTGCGATAGACGTGCCCACGTATGCCATGCCCATCTTTCGCGTCGGCGCGTGACTGTAAACTATTCTTTGACGGTAAACCCGATGCCGCGCTATCGCAAACTTTATGTCGGACTGTGCACGTAGCGGCGCGATTCGCGTAGTGTATCATTGCCTTCGGCGATTGAACAATCGAGTGGAAGCTGCTAAAATCCCGCTATAGTGTGAATATTATATTAAAATTAGCCCCGGCGTAGTCTATGTCGTATTATTGTCGGCGAGCTCGTTAGATATCGCAAATATTTGTCTGGTATCGAATGTAACAACGTGATTCCTCTGCGATTTTGCAATTTCGCGAACGCCCCAGAGGTAATGCGCAAGCAAGTTATACCGTCACGATAACTCGAATATTATCATTACGCTCTGATAATTGTCATTAACCGAACATTAATAAACACTTTTATTGATGAATTAATCAATGACTAATTGCCGTAATATATGACGTACATGGCATATGCAACACAATGGTAATGTAATATATTAACTGTAAGAAGCGATATATATATATATATAGTGCGTTGAATACAACGCGCTATGCTGATTTGTGGCAATTATTGAACTATTCGATGAAAGTGTCGATTAAGTATTGACAAATTATTGTTCGCCCAGCTGAGTAATTCTTGTTTACATTTATTATTGGACGTCATTTGTCGCCTGATATCGAAACACGCGTGTATTATACGCGCGCTTATAGAGCAGCTAAAGCTAACCGACCGTCTGCGGTGGACACATAATAGAGAGAGAGAGAGAGAGAGAGAGAGAGAGAGAGAGAGAGAGAGAGAGAGAGAGACAGAGAGTCCTCGATCATTACATCCGATTGTCAACGAATTAACATAGCGATTTATAATGAAATGTTCGATTAGAACGGGGTTTAATTAGTGCGTTTGCATGTTTGAATTAAACGTTAGATTAAATATGTAGTTACTGTGCACCGAGAAATGTCGCTTGTGTTAACATCTCTTTGAAAATAACCGAATTTTAATGGATCACACATGAATCCTAATGGACATGCACATTTTCACAAAGCCAATATATCTCGATCAAAGTAAAGTTCGTGTAATAAAAACTTGCACGAAAATGTAACACGTTGCAACGTTTGTTTAAATTTATCAATTTACAGATTTTTCCACAGTTTGTCTACAATTCAGCGTTAAAAATTATGAACGCGTCATCAATCAACTTTGTTGTCGATATATATATATATACGCTTGTTCGCTCCCCTCTGTATGGTCGGCTTTCGAAGCTTAAATTATTATGATCGCTCGAGTTTCCTTGCCGCGTTTCCGCACCGGAAGACAATCGATAACACAGGTATCGAAAAAGTGAGCATAAATCACAATGCGATACGATAACATTCCCGTTACGACAACTATTCGCCATATATATATATATTCGAGGGACACAGAACAGTCGCGTACGCGACATAGCCGAAGGAGAGAGAGAACTCACAGTATCTTCTGATATCCGTCATAAAAGCAGTGTGCAGTAATTCTCGGTCGGAATGGGAGAAAGCTAGAGGCGAATCTCCATGAAACGATATTACTACGTCTTGGTTCTCCAAGTATACTTCTGTGTGTCTCTCTCTCTCTCTCTTAGCTCTGCTCGACGGCATTCTGTCAGAATATAACTGCATCTTCTAGCTTAGACTACACTGTAGTATTCTACTCGATAATTTTACTTGCGAGGAATCGCGTTTGAGACGAGAACTAATACACGTCTGATAAAGAGAGAGAAACACAAAGAGAGGGAGAGAGAGAGAGAGAGAAAGCGAGAGACATAAAACATCGTTTTAGGGATACGTGGCGTTGGCAGCGCAGTACCGTGAGATGACAAATTGCCATCGCGGTTGTTAATCTATCGTTTTTGCCAGAGCCGGTCGGGGTCAAACGTGTCGTGATGTATTTTCTTTCCAGCAAGACCGCGATAAATCCTCGTTACGTCCGACCTGCCTTCTTGTAACTCCGCGGCTAGCGCGAACTTGCGCCGCGGGTCGTAGCAAATCTTCGTAACAAATGGATTCGGGGTTAGGCAACGGTAGCCGATAAACGCGATTCCACGACGGTTGAAGCGAAATGAAGAAATAAGTGGAAGAAGAAATTGCATTTGCGCACGCATGCATCGCTTCCACTGCACGTGGAACATCATCCGCGGCGAGAATCCGATGGCGGCGGCGCGCGCGATCCATCTTGTTTTGTCTTGACGCGATATATCGGCCGACTCGCTCGATCTTCATAATCAAATTCTTATATAAGTAAGCGCGAGATATGTCGGGGAAACATTTTTCTCCGGTTGTCTTCGGAAGTACGTGCAACCTTCATCCGTCTTGTTTTATCTCCCGACCGGCACTTTCCGCGATTCTCTTTTCTCTACGTGTGCAGCAGGCGACGTTGATGAAATGTCAAGCGACTTGATATTCTTATGATTAATGCGCGCATTGATAAATAACTCATTTCTGATGAAGTGCCCGAGTTGTCTCGCTCAATCTCGTCGCGATATGGAATTCGTTCAAATCAGATTGCAAAGTTGAAACTTTACGCGCGCAGGTACATATCTCTGCTCGTGTTGCTCGTACACATGTGCTTTTTTTACATTTCTGTCAATGTAACAATGATTTATAAGATGATTTGTAATTGATCGAGATTAAGCGTTTATGTGTCGCGTTATTACTCGCGCAAGAAACGCGCCATAAATTTTATACGACCACGCGTTCCAAATATTTTCCCGTTATACCCCGTTACAAATCTCGACGACACATTCTATTGTTCGCGATCGATGTTAAAAAAAAAACAAAAACAAAAAAAAAACAAAAAAAATTGACGAATTTTATCCACACGAGAGAGGAAATGCCTTCTAAAATAACCCCACTCGTGTTTCTGACTGGCTTTGAAATCGCGAAAAAGAATTTTCAGTTTTGCCGCGCGCGTTATTCGCGCACGGCTTTGCTTTTTCCTATGTAGTTAATTCGTGACGCGCTCTCAATGTGATCAATATTCCGAGCGGTTGCACGATTGAAACTAAATTTAGTTGAATGCGCAGATGTGATCTTCCCTTTCGAGTTCTCGCCAACGGCGGAATCGCCTCGCAATCTCCTCGATGCAAAAGAGAGAGAGAGATAGATAGAGACAAAGAGACAGAGAAAGGATAGGAGATGGGGAAGATGTGTGGGGGAGCCGCGGAATTGCACGAATCGGTCATCCGTCGGCAGTTCACGACGTGTGAACTGTAAATTGTGGTGGCGTAGTCGCTCGGGAGTGACGTTCCGCTCGAGTTCGTAATGCAAACGCAATCTAACTAAGGTCAGCGTACGCTGCTTTGTAGGCATTTGGTGATACGGAATTAATGTCGGTTTAGCAATCCGTTCGCGCGCCCTAAATTCTCTCACATTGTTAGCGGACACAGATGATAGCACTTCTAAACATTTATCGTACAAGCCGTGTACAAAAGAACAACTAATTAAGAACAAATAAGAAGCATTTTATATTGCGACAAAGTTTTTTAGATATCTCTTTGATTTATTCTATCAAACAGATGTTCAAATTTGTGTGTTAGGAAGAAATTTATAAAATTTTATATATTTTTGTAAAAAAACTTTTTTGTAATATAAATATCAGTTTTTTCTCAGTTTTTTAAAATTGTAGATCGTTGTTGGAAAATTGTAAACTAATTCCGTAGAAAGAAATGCTTGTTAAAAAATTTTTTTTCTCTTTCTCTCTCTCTCTCTCTCTACGTCGTGTAAAACGTCACAAGTGCAAGTTTGTTTCTTTGTAAAGAAGAAGATTCATAGATAGTTGTGGGGACGATCAAAGAGAGCGCGAAATTATTCTACTCCCCGTGAGATACATTTCCTAATTCCGCAAAAGGCGCGCTAGTCTTCGCGACGGAGATTGCAGGATTACACTGTGCGAATTCCTTTGACCTTACCCGAAGGTACGTTTATCTTCTTGCCACAGAAGTTGCTAGATTTCCATCTGGGCGTGTAGAGATTCCTAAATGCGTTTATCACTACGGCGATGTATGGCGCTGTTGAAAGATCTAAAATGGTAAATTTCCGACGACTGTCTTTAAAATAACAACTATCAAATGTCAATGTTAATTAACTGTAGAGTGTGACGAATTATATCAGATTGTGTTAATTCTTCATTTAATATAATATTATTTTTTTTATAATGATACTGAAGTAAATTAATTATGTAGAAAACGAACTATAAATTTAAATAACACTTGCGCTACGTAAACTAACGTGTGTGTGTGTGATTAAAAAAAATAATTTACAGTTACGACTGTTCAAGTTCCAATTTAAAGGAGAAACGCAGCCGAGATTTCGCGACTGAGAGATTCTAGACGTGAAGCATTAAAACACGGCATACTGTAAGCGCTGCAGTAAGATGCCTCTCGACTTTGCGGTCTCGCGTTTGCGGAGAGGCGCGCGCGTTTCATGCCATTACACCGGGCATGGAATTACCGTAAGCTGGTCGGTGGTGTTTATAACTGCTGCGGATTTAATCCCGCGTTGTGCGCCACATCCCGCGGGCTTGCAGCAAGTTTCACAAACCATACATATCCTTTGACTTCTATCGTGGATTTAAGCAGCTATATCGTTTTGCACACCGCTTTGTCGTTACACAAAATGCACAAAGTCTGAAACTTTTGAGCACACGCGCTATTTGTGAATTGTTTTCTATTTGTTTTGTTTCGCACATGCGGGCACGTGTTGAATAACTAAAAACAAAAAGAGTGATATCGCAAAAATTAAAAAGAAAACTTTTTTTTTTCGTTTACATTAATTAAATTTTTGATCGAGAGTTAAGAGAGCTCGCTCGTTGTGTCAGTGCTACCGAATAACTATCCTCGGGAGTGATGAACTCCAGCGCGTATCACTCCGCTCTCTGGATAGTCGATCGATATATAGTCGGCTACATCGCGCGGGATGAACGTCGAGCGAAATTAAACAAAATTGAACTTCTATACGTTTCGTTCTTCTCTTGGTCAAACTACTACGCTTGCTGATCCCCCTGTTTATTTGCTCGTTTCTGTTCGGAGTTGGTAGCGATGAACACGATCCCGCAATCGCGGGCAATCTCTTCCTCGAATGCGATTTTAATTTCGAAGTATATTAAAGCACGAAGCTGATCGTTTGACGAAAACTCGAGTATGATTATGTGTTTTTGAAAAAGTTTATATCTGTTTGATTCACATGCAGCTCTAGAGACACGGTATATTATCTGTGATAAGTACACGTATCCCGTAGTTTGCTAAGTTTTATTATTGTATCTTGGAAGTTAAAATGTCTAAAATACTTGGAGGCTGAAGAAAGAAAAATACAAGTACGCAAAAGTCATGCGTATGCAGTTGCCCAATCTTTTACATATTTTATGCACTGCAATTTTATACTTTTTTTTTTTTAGAGAAATTGTAATTCTGCGTAAGATATCGCGCTAATAGATTTCGCTGTTTGTCTTGAGGGCGTTTCTTAACCGAATCCTCCGGATTGTTCCCGAATCATTGCGATGTTAACGTTCTCGTAACGAGGGAATTATCGGGTCGCAACTGTGCTTATTTAGAATACAATCGGGAGATTTTAGGAGGTCGAGACTTATCCACCTCGGGATACAATCGGCTAATGGAAGAGAAGTGGGAAAGGGCGAAACTGCGGAGGAAATGAAAATACGATTGAAAGTGGCCGGAATAGAGTATTTTCTTTCGTTCTTTCTCGTTTTTCCCGACTTTCGTTCGTCTCTGGCCTCCATTTTCCCACGTGTCAAAGTTTCAATATACACACACACACACACACACGCGCGCGCACACACACAAAGGCTCACTCGGCGTGTCACGGGCTCAAAAACGGATGGTCGGATTTTCGGAACGGTCCAAAGGTTAAACAAATGTGACGATGGCGCATTTAAAGCTTTTCATGTTTGCTCGTATTCTCGGTATTAAGCTTTACGGTGTCTCGACGAGAAAATGTGTGTTTGGAGAGACACAAAATTCACAAGTCATTTTCTTGGTGTAATTCGACGCGTTTCACAGTCCATTAAAGTGTTGATATCAATCTCATTTAATGTCGCCTCTTTAGGGGGTTTAGGTAATCAGGGCGATTATTGCTCCTGCGTTGATAATGTACTAATCAGCACGCTTTATTGAATGCGTTTAATGCAAAGCTCGGCAGTAATTACGATATCGCAGCTTTATCAAAATGCATTGTAGTGTGAAATTGTGCGAATACAGAGGAGAAGGCAGGACGCAAGTACAGGTTTCTACAATCAATGAATCGATAAAGCGACGAGCAAATAATGCAAAAGTCATCACGGAGAAAAAAAAATAAATACATGAGAGTGAAAGAAAGAGAGAGAAAAAGAATAAGAAGAGATACACTATTTCATGAAATCAGAAACTATTTCATACCGTGATTCAACTTAACGTTTGAATAGTACACGTGGCTGCAAAATAAGATACGAGGCTAATGCATGCTTATCGCAAGCTCGTGCAAACACCCGCAAGCGCAAATAATGCACATTTTAATGCGTTGGATAAAAACCGAATGCTGCCGGTTAGCGTAAGCTGCAGACTTAAGCTGCATTATTTTCTACGCGAAACGCTAGACGATTGAATGGACGCGCGCGACAGGCAAAGCCAGCGTATTTTACGATGAGGTAATTATTTATGAAAATGTTTAAAAAAACAAATACGTACAGAGCAAAACGCAAAAACAATTGTTATTACAATAAGCGCGTCTTGATCTACTAAATCGAATCCGAATTGAGTCGGCAGACAAATAATTTGCTTTAAATTCAAACATGCGATGCCGCATAATTATGCGAGCTGTCTCGTAGAGCATAAATCGATCTTGCACACGCAAGCAAACGTGGGACGATCATCTAGCGAGTAGCAGCAGCAGCAGTAATCGCCGACGCTCGCCTATTCGGAGGTTGTGCGGTCTATACACGACGAGACATGGATCACGATCGCGATCGCAATCGCGACGGGAACCGCTCGTGCGAGCAGATTTGCCTTGTGTGATTCCTATTATTTGCGTCCGCGATTGTAGACCGTGGCAAGCCCACCGGGCAATAAATCGATCCAGGAGCCAATTCCGCTTCGATCGGCCGAGGCTGAATCGCTTCCGTATGCTGCTTCCGAGTGCGATTTTATCGGAATCCTATAAAGGATCCTATAAAGGGTTTCTCTTCTCTTCTTGTGTCCGCGGTCTCGTTCCCCTCGCATCCAGTTCTTGTCCTGACGCGAGTACCCCGGGCTGATATTTTATACATTAGCGTGCGCCTCTTCCTAGCACCTTGTAAATCAATTTTTGCACTGTCTCTTGAATCGAATTTTAGTGTCTCAGTGGGATCGCGGCATGGCGACCACAGACCAGACAGGGAAACGCTTTTGAATACGAAACAGATTTGCTCTCGTATCGTTTCGTCGCCTCCGTTTACGAGAGACGTTCTCTTATAAAATCTCTTTCTAAAACTACTACTACGTTGTTTGAGAGAAACGAAGAAAGAAATATATATACGCGCGACCGCAGCTTGCGGTCGCGTATATATTTGCATATTGTTCGTGATATCAATTTGAATATAACGAATAACATTGCAAAGTAATGGAAACCTATACTCGGTTTCTTTCTCGGAAACAATATGGTGAACGCTTTAAGAGAGATTGGTGGTAAAACGAGACATTAAAAAATATAGCTTCAAAAATAATAAACTAAACTATCGACAAATTTTATAAAATATTTTTATAGATACATAATGAACGTTGTGTTATAGTACACATATTTTCTCAATCTTATTTATGATTTACGTTATTGTCATTAGATGGCAAAGATACGTATGTATGCGTATACAGTGTCTGCGGAATGAAATCGACTGCGTCGCCGTATTCACATAATTATTATAATCCCGCCATTGAAATTACATCCGAGAAGGATCATGGACAACGTTAGTATTCACGTTGTGAGAAGAGGTATAATTGTACTTACGCGATACAATGAATAGCGAATATTGAAAGAGAACGAGAGAGGAGAGAGAGAGAGACAGAAGGAGGTTTAACTAAGCACGCAATCCGATATTTCTCCAACCGCGAAATAGGAAAGCTGCTTTCTATTCATGCGCAAATTAATCACCTGTTATTCAATATCCAATGGAGAACATATTGAATTCGATAGCTTTTCGGATTATGAACTTTCACACACGGCATTATGAATATACGTAGACGCGTCAGTATAATTGCACACGTTAAATAATTAAAAAAAAAAAAAAAAAACACAAAAATTTGCGCATTGTGTGTATAAAGTGGAAATAGCTTTTAACTATTTCGTATCTCATCGCATCCTCGCGTGACGCGCGTGATTTCGCATTTGCATTAATACAATCCGATTACTTCGCGTTTAATTAATTCGTCGTTATTCAAAAATATCGGTGACATTTCGATAATCCGTGAGATTTACTATTATCCGCGGTATTTCACGCGGAGCGCGAGCGCGATCTGTAAAATAAAGACGCTGCGCTGTGTGGTATCGCCTCTCGCCACATTTTACAATGTCCATGCAAAATAGAACAAATAATCCTTCTCCGTGCCATTGTTACCGCGAAAGCGCACCGCGTACGAATATTATATTACGTCGGTGAACACAAGAACACCGGTCGTTCTTTTAGCGCACAGAAAGAACACAAAGAAAGAACTCGCGAGAAAAGCATTCGTATTACGTGCTAAACACGATCGCATATACAATGAACATTGTGCTCAGAATCGGAGAAAGATGATGCTCTACGTCTCGCTTAATTGTGCACGTTTTCGCATTTCCTGCGAGGAATTCGTATTGTATTTTACGTGAAAGAAAAAACAAACAAGTTGAGTCAGAGAAAGGGAGAGACATTCATATAAATGTATATTGCCAAAAATGTACGATGCATAGTAAATTCTGATTGAATAGTCGAGAACTAAAATAATTCAAACGTTAAAAAATTTATCTTGAAGATATATTTAGACATTTTTCTTAGGACGTGATGTCGATACAAGAGAAATGTGATATTTTCCTGTGACATTCTTGAAAAAAAAAAAGCACAACCATTTTGGCGATTTTATATGGAACGTCATACGGCATCGCAAACAGCGCGGATAACGCTGAGCATTATGGAGACAGAAATGATGGCACCATTCCAACTAGCGAGATTATATTTCTTTTATACATGTATATATAATATACACATATAGTGTGTATATATACATAAATATAAATATTATATATATATGTATATATATACTATATATTTGTTTTTTATTTTGTTGTCTCTTACATATATCTCGTATTTATTTATATATATATATAGCAAGAAACATGAGGCTCACGCATGCATAATATATATCCCAAAGACGCGCTTTCCATATGCGTCAGTGTCTATACGCGTATAAATTCGTAATACGTCCATTGCGCCTGCGAGTTTCCTTATATGCGCTCGTTGCAAGGATATTAACACGTTGTAACAAGCGTCTATTGTGGAAATACGCGTGTACGCGTGTACGTGATGTGCGTGTACAAATTGAATGAGACACGTGCGCGCTCGCTTGCTCGCGGGACGGAAATCCGACGAAATGGTTAACAGCGCGCGCATTCAAATGTACAAAAAAAAAAAAAAAAAAAAAAAAATTGTCGTCATTTTTATCGTACTTAATTCAAACAAAAACTACTATAGAGATCTATATTCGAATACATTGTTTTCTTTATCACTTGTAATATATATATATAGCTCTGATAAAATTCTGATAGGATTGTCCCCATATACGAGATGCAAATCTCAAGCATCCGATATAAGATAGAGTTTTTAATTAAATTGAATTTGATTGTGTGTCAGTTTACTTTTAAAATTATTTGAAAAAACATATTTCACACATCAACATCACTTGGCTCTTACTAGCCTTATTTTATTTCTCTTGATTCTTCTATAAAAACATATACTTTTATCAAACGTTTAAATCTTGAAAATTTGAGCATTTGAATTTATCGTATGACAATGCATGAGCATATATAACGGCTCATTTTAAGTTTTAACTCAGGCGATATTACCGCTGCTATTTTCTCCATCCCTTTTTGGGAATATATGGATAGGATGGACCGCAGGAAAGCTCAGTTTCCGCGGTGCGGAAGTAACTCGAAGTCGACACAAAAGCACTAGCAACCGAGCAAAAAAGTACTCTTGACTACGGGAAATTGGCGTTTTAGATTATTTAGCGGCGGCAAGGCAGACCGGAAGGGAGAGGAGGATAAAATGTCTATTATATTCGGCGAAGAATTAAAATGCGTCGGTAAATGTTTTTGCATCGCCGGTTTCGCGTAATCACTTTACGTATGCGAAATATGAATGCGGCGCGTATTACAAAAGCACTCGCGTATTTGCCGCGAGATAATTGACGTAAATGTCATCACCCCGTCCGAACGAGAGAAGATATTTTCATTGTACTATTCTCTTTTTCTTCCTTTTCTTTTTAGAGCAGGATAACGTAATAACTCAGGGCGTATTACGAGAGATGTAATGCACAAAGAAATCGCAATTTCCAGCGACGATATTTCTTGAAAAAATAAGAAAAAATATTTTAATGTAAGCACTTACATATTTGTGCATATGGATAATTAATCGATCTATGTAGAACTAAACAGACATCAAAACGAAGAATAAGAGAGAAGAAGAGAAGAGTTATTTGAAAAATTATACAGACATTTAACGTTTGCAAAAGACGGCACTCAATCAGATTTTCATCGCGGGGGAGAAATGCTTTAAGTTGACGAAAGAATTTATAGACGAAAAAAAAAGAGAAAACGTCGGAAAGTAGTCTGTATATTCAGTCTGTACATTCCTCAGGTACATTCATAGAGCGGCGTTGAAGGAAAAGCGGTTCGTGAGCGCGAACATCCTGATTCTACAGCGTCGGGTATTGTGGCGACGGTTTTCTCTCGTTTCCTCCAGTCCACGAAGGAAGAGATCCTCCAGTCGAGTGCTCGCGCGAACGCCCGGCTTTCACCGGAAGATGGTACAAAAGCACGCCGGACGGATGCCACACCAAGTCTCAACCTCCGACTGTGGGAGAAGAAGCGATGGAACAGAGATGTCAAGGAACGCCGGGAAGAATCATCGTCAGGAAATATGTCTTTTTTTTCGGATATCCATCGTTGCATTGTTGCATTTTCCAATCCGAGATGTGTAATTTCGTTTCGTCGCGTACAAAAAAGTAAGTTTCGTAACCAGCCGCATTGCAAAATGCGTGAGTAAAAATTTTTTAACTTTGAGAGAGATTTCGCTTTCATTTTTTATCAGTTACTAAAATAAAGCGTATGTAAACTTTATAAGTTAACTTGCTTTGCGTGCAACAGCGCATCAGTATTAAAGCGTCATTACACACGGCTTTATTTGCGGAGAGGAAACGCTGTACTTAACTCGGTCTCAAGATATTTTCTCGTAGCTACATTATGAGACATCCTGTATAAGTTATAAATGTCTTCCGTCTACAAATGGAACACCGTGAAACACACATCCCGTCCAAGCAGCAACGCGCTGGACGAGGGGAACTACACGGTGCGCTCTCGCAGATATCGCGGTCGAAAGGTCAGCCCCGTGATAAACGAGGCCGTTAATCTGCGCCCCGGATGTAAGAAAATGAAGTTTCCTTCCCGTCCGCGCCCAGGCGCTTTGTTTCGTCGGACGCAGTGCTTTATCCCGCCGTAAATTAATCTGGACTGCCAGCGTGCGTGCTGCCGAGGTAAACCGGTAAACCGCAATTGCACCGGCTCATCTGGGACCGCTAAATTCGACAGGAGCCGACGCGGTGCCGCGATACGAACGATATTAATACGTCGGATATCGCTGTAAAACTGCTATTCAATCGTCGACATATTGCGAGTCGATTGCGTCCAGAGAAATGCGTAACAAAATTGCCAATATACCGACGTGTATGGATAAAGCTATATTACATTTTGCGCGAATTGGCTTGTTACATATAGCACGAAAATGCTTTTTAAATCTGTTTCCAATAGGTTTTTTTTTAAACTTGATTTTTTTAATACAAAATAGTAATTTTACGTGCGAGAGAGAGAGATTGAATTTTTCAATATAAACAAATGGTAGATTAAACTGCAATTTCAAATCCGTAATTGACGAAGTATCGCGATAATACGTATAACAAACGCTCTGGTTTAAAACAGAATGCAACAAAAGTTTCGTCAAAGTGAACATGTATATGTGTATTTGTGTTGCTGCGTATGTGCGCGAAAATCGGCTAACTATGCTCACATAGCTTAGCAGTATTGTATCACTTTGCAAATCGAGTAATGCAGTTAAAAAAGTATTATTTGATTGGTGGATTTTACTCAATTTCACGCCACATGTTGCGTGACAATGTTGTAATCCGTCGTATGTAACGTAACATCGCGATAGCCCAAAAAAAAGTTCACGATAGTGTAATTCAATTTACACACAAAATCTAATTTTAACTCTCCAAATAACGTCAATGAAAAATGTTAGCAAATAGAATGTGCAAAAAGCTGACGGTCACACAGATCTGTACGACATTCGTGCATCATCAATCGCTCAGTCTATAACAAATATTACCCAATCTGGCTACCGGCACAATTTAAACTTGAAAAACTATTCATGTATTTCATCTACATTTCCGCAAACAATTGAATACGTACACGTATGAGTTCGGGAGTATACGGTGTATAAATATAATACACGACAGAGCTCGGTTAAATACTCGGTACGATAGAACGCATCGCATCTCGAAAATGTGATTGCTTTAACCAATATTTATCACTGGTCAACATTTATAAAGCATGTGAACGCTTTAAATTTAATTTGGAGATTGAATCTTTACTACGTACAATAGATATTCACCGTATCTTGAAACTTTATTCATTGGATCAGTAAATGTACGCATGTATAAAAACAATGAATTACAAAGGTTTGAGGATACTCCTTTTTTTATTTTTAGTAGACCTATATATTGCGCAAACGTTTTCTGTCAATATATATATTTTTTTTAGTATTTATAATTAACATTGCTCACATTTTCTCTATACACATATACACACTCAATACATTTATTAAACATTATTATTTCTGGAAAAAAATTAGACGATTTGATGTTTAAAAAAGATAAATTCGTTAAATCCCCAGACGACAACCTTAGCTTCTTCTTAAGATCGGGAAGTGGAAAAAAAAAGAAGCAACTCGGTTATGCAAAAGTGAAAAATTATGCAAAGTACTCGCAGGCTTTGACGCGACTAGTCACCGAACGAGGGTGGCGCAAATGTGCGAGGGGGGGTGAACGGCGCGAGAGGTCTTGCGAGAGGTGTGAGGACAGACGTCGGGAGTTGTTTTTACACGGGATATTCGGCGCGAAACTCCGACGCCGTCTTCGTCGTTACCAGACACGGAGTTGAATTATCGGACCACGAAGCGGGATTTTGGGGTTGAAACGCGTTAAATCTTAAGCTGTCTTAATTTCCGACTCGCGCGCGCGATGCAGAGGCATTTCGTGGTGGCTCAGCGCGAACTGTGGTCGACGATGCAAATTCTTTGGCGAGAATTCCCATATAAGTGCCGGACGTGCAGCTCCCTACGGCTTTACCAGGGCGAAACGAGATTCCTGGCATCTGACGCCGGGAATATTATATTGACTTTCACGTAGAATATCGTTTTTCTCTCTTTTCCCTCACTACGGATTTATAGAAGGAATGCATAACAATCTCGCACATATTAAACTTACAAACAATAAATAAGAATAATTTCTAACAGTAATTTTTTTAAGTATTTTTAATTCTTATAAATATATTTTGTTCTTTTTTTCTGAAAATAGTAAAAATTAAAATAACTTTCTCTCATCTAAAGCACGAGAAGATACGAGAAAGATAATTTGGAACTTCTCATTCATTTGACGACCATTATATTTAAATTATTATATGACTTAGAAAAAAAAAGTGATTTTCAGTACATAATGTGGTACATGCGTCTTACATATTTTACGTTTTCTTCGAGAATCGTTCTACTCGATCACTATCAGTCACTCGGCAACTCAGGTCGACTCGATCACGTTCGTTTGTTAGAGAAACGCCGTTTCTCAAGCAGTATTTTGAAACTTCTTAAAGAACTTGTTCCACGCGGAATTAGGAGTAGACATGTTATGTGTAAGTTTGCAATCATCGTGATCTTAAGTTTACTCTCGGGAGTTTTCAGTTATACCATAGGATGGTCCGAGAAGACGTCCTGTGTTCGATCATTTGTAATTTTCCGCTCGATGTAGCATAAGCTCGCCGGCATGATTCAGAGTACTTTTAGCTATTTGCCGAAAGCCCGCCGAAAGATATTTTATTTTGTCATAAAAAGAGGGAAGCATTGCACGAAGCATTACAGAAGCAGGAATATTTATGAAAGAACCAAAGTGTTGGATGAAGAAATGTTTAATATTCCTTTTAAACTGCGTTTCTTTATTAAAACCTTTTCTCTTCATATTGAAATAATAATATATTTATGGTGTGGTAACAAGAAATATTTTGTTAAGAAATAACAAAATATTTTCTTAACAAAATATTTTTTGTTACCACACCATAAATATTGCGTTTCTGTATTTTTCAGACATCTTGCTTTAAAAAAAAAAACAAGAATTTTATATCTAATTTTTTTTATTTTTGATCACAGTTATTTAACCACGATTTTTACGATTATTTTACGACGTTCGCCGAAGAACGTTTTGAACTAAGCAATCTCACGTTGATGGAGATATGGCGCATGAAACTCATTTAGATCTGCCGATGTATCACGAGAACGGAGCACCCACTGATCGGGGGAGTATAGAAAAGCGCGTGGTGTGTGTTTACCATCGAATTTGCATTGTAAAAGAAAAGCGGTTGCGCGATTTTGCATGAAAATCTCCCATACGACTGCGAGAGTGGACTTTTCAATCGTGCATAATTCAAGCTTCTACCTACGTTTGTCGTGAACCTCCTCCTCTTCTCCGCGTGCGCGCGCGCGCGCACACACACACAACCGATTCCGCGATCCCTACCTGAGAGATAAACTCCGGGCAGTATTTTATTGGCTAGCTGACTTACCCCGCTGAAAGTAATTTATGCCTTGAATATGCTAAAACTCTTCTCATAAATATGAAACAAGTGTCGTGAGTGTTGCCGCAAAGATAACGAATTTTACAAACGATTCCATCTCTTACTCTTTTTTCCTCTTTTTCGCTTTGAGATACGATTCAATATAAAATAGGAAACGCTTATATCGCGCCGTGAGTCGTCCCTTCACATAAAAAAAAAAAAAAAAAGAAACAAGATCAAACCCGACTTTTTTTATACGCTTGGTATATTGATTTCTTACTTTTTTTCTTGATTTCAATTGTTACCAATTTTATTATAAACCATATAATTTTTTTTTCTTTCTAAATTATTATTTTCTTTCTTTGCTTCCGTTTGGAGTCACTCTTCTTCTTTTTTTTTTTTTTAGTTTTCAAATAAATGCGTTTCTGTTATGTAATCGTGCTTGTCACTGTTGCTTCGACATAAGTGATCGAGAGGCCGGCTCTGGTTTACAATCTATGCAGAGAGTGAGAGAGAGGGAGGGAGACCCTTAATGTACATACCTTCTCCGCGACAAAGTTTGCGGTGTCGATCATCACCGGGAGTTACACCGTGGTTCTCGATCTCCGTCAGCGATGCGCGATCGATGACGAACGCAGAGGCTACGTATATAATCGGATTAAATAAATTGATGGATGGACGCACGGCGGTCTCCAAATCCCGTAGGTACGGTCGGCATGATGTACACTCTGTAAAATAAATCTGTGTGCGGTGGATTACGCTGCGCTCGTGCGCGCGAGCCGCGTACACACACACAGATAGAGAAAGAGAGAAACACGTTTGTCCGTGCCTCACGTCTCTGTACGTATACACGTGCGAGATGCTCTCGCGTGTGGCGTAGTGTCGCGAGTGACATTAATTCTTGGTTGAACTGTGTGTATTCGAATTGTCGCCGCGATGGTTTATTACCGGTAATCAAATTTGTTACGAAGCGCAATTGCATTTAAACCGGATGATGTACAGGTAATCGCGAGGTGATATTATATCGACATTTGAAGATTTTTTTGCTCATCTGATCGCCTCATGTTTGCGTTCGGTCACGAGATAATTGAAATAACGTACAATATTTCAAAGGGGGAATAGCGATTTTCGCACACAATATTGTGTTTAAAATACAGTTTTATTCAATTTCCCGTTTTAATCAAGATTTTTTTTTACACAGCAACCTATGATATTACTTATTTTTACTGCGTATTTTCAACAATTAAATTATCGTGGCATTTTGAACGTGACGTTTCTCTTCTCGTTGCTTCTCGTAATTTTGTTCTGATCGTTTTGTGTAAATATTTCGAATGAAATAACACCATCGTAGTTCACGAATGAACAACGCACTAGAATGTGACATTGTCCAAGAACTTCCGTATAATAAGTCCGTGTAATGCGGAAGTAAACCTCTTCGTGTTCGTTGCGTGTGCGCGCTGCTGCTCGTTTTCATTATCCCATAAAACATCACTCGACTCTCAACCGCGAGTTATCGCGCGAACACGAGACGTTCAGGTGTCGGCACGTGTATCCACTTTTCCACGTCATATAAAAGCGCTTACTCGTCGAGATTTAGAGAACCGTAGAGTCAAATTATACAACGCGTAAAGTAGTAGGAAAATCTTTCTCGTAGTTGCCGTAAGTTTAAGGCAAAAAATCCAATTAAAAAATCAGGTAAAGTCGGAAAAATGAAAAATATCAAAATAAATAGCGTTCAAATTTGTGTTGCAAACACGTTGCACGTTAGATTATAAATCTGAATATTTGTACATTTTTACAAGTGACGCGGCTTGATAAATATTTTTTATCGCACGGAAAATGTTTTTTTTTTGCGCACAAAAGAAAGAAAGATATCGAAATGGTTAAATATACAATTTCGGAGTGTTACACACACAAACACACACATACGTGCGCGCGCGCGACGAGCTGATAGGTACATACACACAGAAAAGTTAAATAACCGAGCGATATTGATTTAAACGGAGGGCCTTGAGGGTGAAACGCGACAAAACCACAAAACATCGATCTCCGTTTGGAGTCGCTATCGCGATCGTGAAAAATTTTCCATAAAACGCGAATGCCCGGCGAAATATTGAACGAGAACAGCAAATGAAAAATATCTAACCAGGTGCGGCAAATGTTTCCGCTCGCTTCGCACACCGTGCACAACGCGCATGAAAGCGCTTCACAGTTTACATAAAGTTCTTTACGTCTCTAGTGCTAATATCATTGGTGCGAGAATTCGCGAAACGTTTATATAAGCTGCGCGCTATTCTACAGAGAGACCATGTCATTATTACACTCCGTGATTTCTCACGCTACGAAATCAATTCATCATAAGCGCACTAGAATGGAATTTTTCCACCTGTAATATTCCTTCGCACACACACACACACACAACTCGGCAAAAGTATATATATCCGCAAGATTTGTGTGTATCTTATTTAACAGTTAGATATAACACAATCTTTACAGCGTTTACAAGTTCTTTGTGATCAAGAAAATAAATATGAATTTATCATCCGCGAATTGATATCCCTGATATAATATATTTTATACTTTTATTCAATATACATGCAAGTACGAGAGCGAAGGAGAGCTTACGAAGATAAGAAAGAGACACGTTTGTATTTCCTGTAGACAATAAAAGTGTTTGTTTACGATAAATAAGGAGAGATTAAGTGCCATTAATACGAGACCCGTTAAAATACGCGCGAAGAATTCTACATTGCTGCGCGCTACGGAAAATCGTCTAATCTGTTACCGGCGTCTGACCGCTCGTATTTTTCGAAGAAGGGAAGCGCAGCTACAAGGATCTGCAAACACCGTAAATCTGCGTCATTCTTTAGCTTCTTAACGTCTGCCATCGCGTTTCTCTATCGCCGACCGAAAGGAGGAAATGCCATCGATAAGAATAGCAGTGCGTTTCCTGCACATTCGAGATCTTTTTCTCTTTGCGCAAAATATATGAAATCCCGTATGTATGTTATTCGTTTTTTTTTCCTCTTTTGGCTGATTTACAATCGATTCATGGGAGATAGTTCACGCAAGCGTGCGAACACATTCTTGTATTTGCCTCACGAAATTGCTTTGCTAAATTAAATTCCTTGCTCTATCACACGTGCCGTCGATCACGTACACTTTCAAATTGCAATAAGACGGCAAATATTGAATATCTTTGTTGCAGCAAAATTGAAATTGTTATTTTACATGTTCATAAAAATTTACACATTTGATAATGAGCTTTGAATACTATTGTAATTTATTATTTATACTGTGGAGGTTACAACATGAATCAGAAATAAAATTCGAATTAAATTTCTTTATTATATGAAACGCCGCGCAATTTTGATTCAATTAAAATTTACAGAGAAATACATGAAAGTTTAATGGATATTGAAATATCATGGGCGACCGATATAATTTGGTTGGTTATCTATAGCATCTCGCGAGCTATTTATAGGTGCATACACGAGTACGTACTCGTGTATATAGATAAAAATATAAAGGGCTGTCGAGATTTTTATCGATATTTGGAAATAAAATGCGCAGATAGCAAAAGAGTATGTTTGCCGGGAAAGATTGTACGTGCGCACGTTACAATTTACTTTCTGCATTTCCAATTTTGTTTCTTTCTTTGGGGCAAAAAAAAAATTACATACTTTATCTTGGTCGCGTTTGCTTTCCACATCGATGTAATTCGCGCGATTTAATTATCGAACAGCTCGAAAAAGAGCGTC
This sequence comes from Pseudomyrmex pallidus, assembly GCA_014825455.1. Lineage (NCBI taxonomy): Eukaryota > Metazoa > Arthropoda > Insecta > Hymenoptera > Formicidae > Pseudomyrmex > Pseudomyrmex pallidus. The sequence goes on along the minus strand of QVNV01017472.1, from coordinate 16,224 downwards.
GGAGTTTTCACATCGGCGAAACATAGCTGCCTAGCCCGAAGCAATTTTCATTTCGTGTTAATCACTTCGCAGCGCCGCTCTTTACTTTGGCGGACCCGTTTTTCACGGAAATCGATAAATGCCAATTGTAGAACGGTGAGCGGTTCCATTTAGCAAACCAGCAACTGTACATTGAATAAAAACGGTCGTGATATGAAACGCGCGCGATGTGACTTGTTTAAATAAAAAAAAACGTGTATGTTGTAACATGTCATTTGATTCGGAGCGCTCGAGGACTTTTTTCTTGAGAATAGTTTCTATTTGATTTAATAATTTTTTTGTTTTACATATGATATTTTCTTTCCTAGCTTTTTAAACATTTTCACCGACGTAAATATTTCCATAAATTTACTACGCTATGATGTCAAAGTGTTACATCGTAATAATTTAAAATAAGAGAAATTGATGTTAATGAAAAAGGAAGAGGTAACGATGTTGTACAAGTTGAAACTATTAGCGAAAGAATTCCAAAAATGTTTTTTTTCCGGTAGTGCGATATCATGAGGATGGAAATATACGAATGTGTAAGAGTGAAACGAACGACTCAATGAGAGCAGCGGAACAAATCGGAATTTAATGGAATTTTATTCGTCTTCACATCTGTTTTTGTTGTTTACCATTCGAAGTGTCTGCTTCGCTCTCTCTCAATGTTCTTTCCCCACAATTACCGCAATCCACAGACACACAATGGTTTTATTTTAAATTTCTCGTATTGTTTTCAAACTCGTAATTTATTTCACAATAATAAGTTTATTATTGAGAGAGAAAGAGATAGTTTTTGATGAAAAATATTTTGGGAATGACATTTGACATATAATATTATATATAATATTATATACCACGCAAAAAAACATCTCGTTGCTCGCTCATGCAAATAGATTACATCGACACGTAATAGTTGTCGCTTCGCTGTCGAAGAGAGAGCCATCGCTCCGATTGCGTCTCTCGCCCGACTGCTTTCGGATAACATCTCGCGTTAGATTTTAACTATAATTGTCCTTCCTTTTCCACGGACATGTCCGATAACGGTAACCGTCGAGTCACTTGAATAGACAGCAAGCGAAGCACCTCGATCGATCTCTTATCCGCTGCTTGATGTCGGGACGATTAATTGATCAAGCGAACGGCGGGACAGGCAAGGTCGTTTGCCAGAGACGTTGTTAGGATCTCTCCTCGAGAATCCCGGGAGAGGGAGAAAGGAAGATGGAAACCCTCCGCGTCGCGTCGGCCTTGCCTGCTACTACCCTTCGAAGCCTCATCCGCTTCTATGCGGTACAATTCCTCTTCGCCGACGGAACGCGCGATAGAACGACGACGATGACGACGGATCGTCGTATAACTGGCGTTGTCGTAACTTCCAGCAAATTGACACGACGCGACGCGACTAGCCCAATAAGCAACACAGAGGAATACCGGACTGCGCGGGGTAAGGTAGATCATAGGTATTCTTGTGTGCGACAGATTTTGTGTGTGTGTGTGTGTGCTGATAACATGTTATTGGGGGAAAGGGTCGAGCGTATCCGCGCTGTCCTCGCTTAGATGGAAACAGCTTGCAAGAAACGTTCGTTTATGCGCTTCCGGCGTATAGCTTGTGCCAGATTTCCACGTTCTATTATCCGTCGAGATTTTCTTTGTTTTTTTTTGTTAAATAAATATATCGAGAACAAGAATTTCTTTACGGTTCAATGATTCCGATGTAGATTATTTCGATAGGTTTTTTTTAATGGTACTTCTCGTGTCACGGAGTAATGTTGTTGTTTTACAATCGAATGGCATGGACCATTGGAAATAGTAGCCGGGACATAACAGGCTTTGATTCACAGGTTGTAAAATGTTATATAACCGGTATAAACGTGATCATTCCCTAAGAGAAAAAAAATAGCTCGTCGTATCACCAAGTGCACCAGTTAGCCTCTTTGGATTCTCTCAACTCGATGCAAATTCTCACTCGACTTGAAGTTTCCGAGCGGAAAAACACGATGTGAATTTTTATCTTTTCATCTTTCAATTCGTGTAACAGTGTCACTAGCACCCGACATTAGAGCAATTCAAAGGTGGTGTAATCGGAGTACGCGATAAAAGTAATGCTCGCTTCGTCGTAAACAGCGCGTAAATGGAAAAGATACGAGACGGCAGTTAGATCTCTTATTTTGTTTCCTCGCTTCGACTCTACGCAAGCTCTCATAAACTCATAAAGTTTCTTCGTAGAACCTGATTCTTTGTCCCGTTTCTCGTCCTCCGGCTCTCTTTCTTTTCTTTTCTCGTCTATCATTTTTGTTTCTTCGTCTCTATGCGTGTGTGTATGTGTGTGTATGTGTCACTCTCTTGTTTCTTCTTTACTTTTGCATTTCGAAACTGTAAATCCATCACAGTACATCAAGCTCATGCGTGAAGGCGAAAGATCTTGGCGAAGAATTCAAAGAAAAGAACTTTTCCGCCTTGAAGTTTTCTTAGCATATAGTTTCCACGCGCACAACGTAAATATAATATCTAATCGCAATTATTAAATTTGTGCTCCAGTTTCCCCGTGTCGTGCCGGCAAAAAAAAATAACAGTACTCATTATTTTGTCAAGGCAAATCGCGATTCTCATGAGATTACGCCATCAAGCTGATGGCCATTAAACCGATTGATCGCGTCTAACGGGGGAAAAAATCCCGGGGATATATCGGATGGCGTAGCTCGTTAATTTCGAATGCTGTTCGATGCGAAACACGAGGACGCGACGTAACGAAACCGGGCCACAGTACTAATTCACGTACGGTGCGATAATGAAAAAGTTAATTGCGAACCCGGTTCGGAAAATACACGATGTCGCGCTTCGACAATGGTCTTGCTAAATCCAAGCCGCGGAACACATGCAGAAAGTGCGTTCGAAGTATAGTAGATTGATGCAGAAACTTCGCAGCAGCGAGATCTGGGCATGAATATTGATGATCGTGCAAAATGCATGTGTTCCGCGTGTTACTATTATATATTATTACGCTAATGGATCACGATCGAATATTAGTAACATGATCCGGGCAGCACACATTTCCCTTCCTACGTACTAATTGAACATATCGCAGCGAGTAAGCAATAAACCGATGGCCATTTATGTGCTTGTTGTATCATACGAAATTAACAACGTGTATATTTTGCGTCGAAGATCTCGGATTTTCGCTACGCGAGTTAATTAATTTAACAGAACGAAACTAAAACTCACTAAAAGTTACAAGCAAAAAATCGACACTCGGAAATTTTTTATTAGTGAGATTCTAAAGGATACAATTGAGTTTTCCTACAATAAATTACGTATGCGATGTGTGTGTGTGTGTGTGCGCGCGCGCCTGCGTGTATATGCATTACATAGAATTTAACTTTTAAACTTTTCTCATTTATATTTGGAATTAATTGAAAATATCGATCGTTTGCGTATCAACCGCGATAGCCCGTTTACAGTTTCCACGATATTATTGTGGAAATTCGATGAAAACTGAAATTAATTGAACTCTTTTGACTAAGAAATCTAATTATCTATTATCTTGAAAATGGAAGTGTTACTTGCACATCGTTGAATTATTTAATGATAGAACATGGTAGACTGTTGGCTTGTGTTCGCGTTGCGTTTTTTTTCTCAAAATTAACACATCTGGTTTCTGGCATTATCAAGGCTGTTCGTATACACTTTACGCGACAGCATGCTCTGTACTTTCGAGATTTACAGGTTCGCCGAAATGGTACAAACCCGCACGCGCTTTGTTCAATAAAATTATCGCTACCAGCTCGTGTAACAAATTCACTTTCCGAATGTTGACACGCAACAAACTGCAAAACGATTTCAACAATTGTACGTCACGGTAAAACGCTGACACAACTTTAGAAATATATAAAGCATTTAACTGACCGAGTTACATGTATCACAAATAATAATAAAATTCTTATATACTGGTCGATATTTTGTGATAAAATATTGACCAATATATAAGAATTTTACTGTTATAATTTAAAATAAAAAATATACATTTTGTGTCCATGTTTTGTGTAGAAAAAGTGTATAAAAAATAAGTAAAATTATTAAAAACATATATAACAAATATGTAGAATATTGTCCACTAAAAAAAATAATTCCATCAGTTTTATATACATCAAATATCTTCTATTTTTCAAAATAGTTTACAAGTAAACAACCTCTCGGTATCTTTAATAATACAGTAGACAGACGCTTCGTCTGATTGAAATAGGACTACACTAGTTTCGCTTTTCCTTCCTCTTGAATCGGATTTTGTTGGCAACGTCTTTTGTATGATTACAAAGAAACGAATAAAAGCAAAGAATAAAAGACCGATAATATCGAAAACAGCAGAACGGCAAAATAATGTCGCAAAATGCAAACGATATCTCATTCACGCGATAACTCTCGACGGAAACGAGAAATCGGTTCAGTTAGAGCACGTTGAGAGAAAAGTCCGATGAATATCGCGCGCGAGCGTTGAGAGCGTGCGCGCATCGATCGTACAAGTCGCTCTTTCCCTCATAGTTTCTCACTTTGAACTTCCTACTGTGAAACGAACGCACCAGCGGAGAGAGTACGTTTAAAATGGATCTTGTAACATACATGTCGGCCCGCAAATATAGTCCGCGATATCGAATGTCTCGCTCTCAGAATTCCAACGCATCTTCCCGAGGGCAACAAAAACGTGTCTGATTCTTTAAACGTGGTATATCGAAAACGTGTCTAATCCCCTTTTTCTATACTGAAAGTAGATCTCTCGTGGACGAAATCCTATATCCATAACAAAAGATAAGGATCTTGAACTCCAATTTCGATGAAAATATCTATTGTACAAAAAATACAGATAGAAGAGAATCCAATTTATTATTTTTTGCCAACGTGTCCATATTTGGTTTTACATATTAAAGGATATTGTCTCTCAACAGTTATACGTTTATGATAGGAATAGACAAATTAAAAGAAAAACGAGAATATATACGTCCACTAAAAATAATAATTCTATCAGTTTTACATATATATATATATATATATATATATATCGAATATCTTTTGTTTTGCAAAAATCTGCATGTTTTAAGAACCTCTCAGGTTCTACTATATTATTATTTTAAAACGAATTATTATGTCATCCATTATATAACGTCTTTGATATGTTCGAGAGCCGCCTCTTTGCGGTTTCGAAACGTCCTCGCTCTCTTTTTGTCAAAGAGCGAGCGAAGAACGTATCGTCTTTCGCGTAACGAAGTCAATGCTTAAGATGTATGACTCGAGTTACGAGTCTCCGTAAGAGAGGTCGGGCCTTCTCGTCATTGCTACCTTCCACAGAACGGAAACGAAAGGAAACGCTGTATCGCCAGTGCCGAGACGGTCAAAGGAAAATCGAGAGAACGACGTCGCGTAGACGACAGAAAGGCCCTTTCGTCCTTGTTTGCGCGCTCCAGGGTTGTCACTCGCATACTCCAAGAGCTGTGCGCGTCGTGTATTGCCGTACGCCTTCCAACCGAAATAGCTTCCACCCATTTTCCCAGGCACCTGCCTCTCCTTTTCAACTGCTTCCTCTCTCTCTCTCTCTCGCTCTCTCCTTCTCGCTCTCTCTCTCTTTCTCTTTCTCTCTCTTATGCGGACCATCCTTTTCCTCCTCTTCCTCTTCTACTATCCTCGTCGGGTTCGTCTTCCCAGCTCCTAACCCGACCGCATTTCACTCTGCGATCATGCATAAAACAGGCGTTCGCGCTTCTACGTCGGCCTTGACGCTCAGAAAGCGCTTCGCGAACGCGTACATACGTATTATGTGGTTTCAGGGCCGTAACCAAGTGCCAGACAACAAATTTTTGGCCGAATGTGGCAAGTAATGTACAAATCGTACGTGCATTGCAAGCTCCGACATCGCGAAACATGTTACTTCTCTGCAGAGAGATTTTTTTTTAAATAAATCTTATACGTCTGTAATAATCAATAGCTCCTCTAAAAAAAAAAAGGAAAAGAATCTTTTGGATTTTTGAAAAATTCACGTTTTATACTTAAATTTGGCACAAGAGAAAATTTTGTCATATAAAACGTAGTAGTTGCGTGCTTCTTCCGTGTTTGACTGACATGCGTACAAATAAAACCGATATTTCTATGGTTAAAAATAAAAGAGGGAAAAAAGATGATATATAAATGTTTGAGTAATTCGAAAAGCTATCTCATGCGTATATCTGCTGAATAAGAGAACATTTTTCTCTTTAAATAACTGCGAGTCATATTTTTTTAAGCACAAGCTAAAGTAAAATAAAACTGATATATTACAAAAGAGATAGAAAATGGAAGAAGAGAGGACGTAAAGTAGTTACGAAAAATCTATTTCGTCTCGGATATCGCAAAATTGTCAGAGATTACAGCCCTGCGTAAGAGACGTGTGTGCATCCTCACTTACAATCGCACGTGAGCATACATGTGAGCGGTCGGGGAAGCGAGGTGAATAACGACAGCTATCGCTTTTGCAACAACCGTTACTGCCGTGTTTCTCGGCACGCGAGAAACAAAGGCACAGCATCGAAAGCGCGTTTGGCGCGAGAGAAGATACGTGTATACGTAAGCGTGTGTGTACATGTACATATATGTATATATACACATATACATATGTGCGTTAGTTAACACACGCCACCGCGCTTAATTAATTTAGTGGATCACATTACCGTGCTCGCGGCCACGCCGGTAAATGTGGGTAAGCGCGTGTTGTGAATCGCTATCACTAATTTTCGATAAACTCTCGTTTCCGCGCGTTTCGAGTCGCTCTCGTAGCCGCGGAAGCATATTTCAGTTATTTTGCCTGCAGGCTGTTTGCCGACAAAATCGGCACGACGAAAATCGGAACAAAGCATTGTTATTAAATAATTCACTGCAAAAATTTGTAACATTTTTTTTTGCGTGTGAGCGTAGTTATAAATCACGACATTGCATAAGTCGAGCACTTTTTAATTTATACAGTTTATATTGGAATAGCGCGCACTTTCTTTTTTTTTTTTTTCCGGATTTGATTTTTCAATTGAAAGACGTCGCGAGCTGTCACGACGGTTGTAGCCGCTGCTAAAAGGAATGTATTAATACGATGATAACCATATTATAGAACAATTATGTGCATATCCATGTCAATTATCATGTCTTAGGATAATCAAAGCGCTAGTATAATACTGCAACAATGGTAGTTTACCGGGCACGGTAATCACAGAGGCCTTTGATATACCTAATTGACATGGTTAATTGATAATCTGTATTATCGTTGCGAGGAAATGATCGGCGTGGTAATATCTGCGTAAACGATACTTAGATCGAAATTATTACGAAATAATTAGCGGGTGCAATTTGAAGGTTTATCTGCTATATTTCTGGGAAAAAGAGAAAGAGGTGTGTGCTTTTTGCGCGAAACGTTCTTCGTGCGTATATTTGCACTCCAATAGTCCGTGCCGCGCGCGAAAAAGACATTTCTGCCGCGCAAGGAAGACACTTCTGCTGTGTATTTTCCCATCTCCCAGCTGCCCTATCGTGCTTTCTCTCTTTTCTCTCTTATTTTCTTTCTTCATAGTGCAGCGTACTATCTTGCGCGATATATACATCTTAAATTACTCTCGAGTCAATTGAGAAGAAACGAGGAGGATTCACGCAAGTCCGGCGAACGTTCTATGTATATCACGTGTAATTTAAATAGACTACGTACTTTTGCTAACAGCGGGTGGTAGCGTTCTCTAAGAGTGGAACAACTCGAAGAAAGTGACTGGAGACAGTGAAGAAAGGAGAGAAAAAGCGACGGTACAGAAAAAGATGTCGTTTTCTCTCTCCCGAAAGCGCGTCCTTTTAATTCCGCTATTTTGTTGCGACGGTTAAACACACGGTCTGCCTGCCAATTACCGTAGGAATCTCAGAACGAAGGAACGTGAGACGCGCGCGCGTCCGTGTGCGGTATAGTCGGCGACAGGGGTGGTTTGCGGCGGGGCGAGACGACGGTGTCCATTGCCGCCGCCGCCGGGAGCAACGGGAGGGATGTGGCCGTGGAAACCGTGGAGGGAGGTGAAGTCCGGGAAATTAGCTGTTCCCGCGATAAATTGGAGTTTCTGATTTTCGTTTTGCGGTCGTCAACGTCACGTCCCCGATGGCCATTGCGACCTCTTCCCTTCCTGTCCCCGTTGCGCCCCCGCGCACTCTTGGTCGGCATCGGGTACATGGGCCAACCTATTTACCAATCTCTGATAAATTGAGTTTCGCCCTGCGTCATCCTTTCTCACCGTATCGAGCGCCGACGTCGACGTTCCTATATATAACGGCCACGTGTGTAGTAGAAACTTTTATAAAAGAAAAAGACTGAAAATAAGATTGCGTTTTGCGACCTATCGGCAAGTGGAGGAATCCTCTCAAATGTTATCCGCTTATCTCGCATGATTGCGAATGGTTGCTTGGAAAAATCGTTTGAGAGAGAAGTGGGGATTATTACACTCGATAAGATTTGTATTTCGTCAAGTCACATGCGTATGTGTATATTGAAGAGACTACGAAATGACTAAATAGCGTAGAAAACGTTTTAATTTTCTCTTTCTCTTTTTTCTGTTAAATAATGTCATACCATAGTCAAAGAAAATTACAAATATGAAAAATTGTTCTGAAGAATATAATATAAAACATAATATAAAATAAATGATGATAACCATATAAAATAAATATTAACAAAAAACATAAATTTTGTTCTTCTCTATACTTGCATTTGGTTTTTAACGACTCTCTATTTATGTCAATATAATAAATAATATAATACGATGATATGTAATATATATAGAGTAAAAACAATTAGTACTATAAACCTTACGTTTCGCGATAAGTGAAACGATTTATGTTTTTGCATGACGTTATGGTTTTGCATGCTGCTATTCTTGTGCATCTTTATTGTGCAAACGTATCAAACTGGAAATGGATATCTGCACGCAAAACCGATGACGTTAAGGCACTCAAATGGAATTCGCATCAGGAGTCAACTATTTGGTGTATCGGATTGCCTCTCGCAGAAGAATCAATCAATATTCAGGCTCGCATAGCGTAGTATTGAAAGAGCAATCATATCGGGTGATTCATATGATTTTTCACATTTTCCTCATAAAACGGTAGCAAGATAAAATGCTAATAAGGTAGGAAAAAATATTAAGGTTCTTATCTTGTATTTTGTTACTTGTAGAAATTATCTGCGTTTTTATACCTGGAGTTATTCATTACTTTCACTTAAAAAAAAAATCATATTTATCAAGAAAGTCATAATTTTTCACTCGTGAACTTTTTACTTGATGATATTTATTTTGATCCAAAGACGACTATTGACTTTTGTGCTAAATTTCTTACCAATTTTTGCGTCACCCTGTGTAATCGTACACGATACCACGCGCGTACACACAAGCCACGATGAAACCAAATGTCCCGCCAATAAGTTTTGGGACACGGCTATTTTATCGAATCATATTTCCTCGATAACGGTTGCAAGTCAAAACAGTCTCTAGTGTGTATGTAACGATAAAATCGTTAAAATCGGTTAAAATGTCACGCGCTATTCTGGCTCGCCAGAATAACGAGCGACGGAATAACAAAGTGATGTGGTTGGGTACAAGATTTTCTGCACACACACACACATCTTCGAACAGAAATAAAGTTGAAGTTTAAAATAAAACGCTATCTTAAAATTTCATAAGAATAATGAAATATAACGCGAAATAATTATCGAGTTATAATTGCAGAACAAGTCACACATGTAACAAACAAAGCGCTGAATGTCTCCGATGCTGAACATGTATTGGCGTTATTATTTTTTATTAAGCTATTACCGCGCGTTAGTCCTATCTTAAGTGATACACCCCGAAAGACGCGCCGAGCACAAGTCCGTAGCGATAATAAAGCCGCGAGGTATCTTATCTAAAGTTGACAGAAAAGTAAAGTAGGATGGTCTTGGGACTCTCTCTCTCAGCACATCGCGTGTAATTGTGGGAAGAGAGACCGCGAGAGAGAAGAGAAAACGTAACTTCGCGGCCGAAAGGAAGATAGAAGGGTAACAGTGAAGTTTTTATCGTTGAAACTTTCCTCGCAAGTATTGCGATGAGGTTTTAACGCAACTGTACCAGCTTAACGAGTTTTTAACATAACGACTTCAACCCGTATTACGTACCTGCGCGGACTCGCGGGCAAAAGATACAGCGCGTGTTTGCATAAGAATATGATAATTACTGAAAACTCTTTCGACTCACATGAAAATGAAATTTCGCAACCCGTGGCTGTTTCCTCGCTGTAATGAATTTAGTCTTTATCGACTTTGTCGAGTTAACGTTTTAATTATGTTTGAATTCCTTTTCGGCTTGAGCGATTTTTAGCATCAAAATTCCGTTCTTCAAAAAAATTTATTCGAAAGCACAGTGGGGGTTGTTATACCTGTATCTTTAAACTAAACGTTTTATACACGCGTTGAACTTTCTCGATCGGGTTTATGCGGTAAGTCAACTAGTATACTTGAAACGGCGAACACAAAAGGTTAAGGAAGCTCACACTAGAGGCGATCGATCAACAATGAGTTACGGTTAGAAGAAAGATTATACCGCTCGAATGGCGATGTACTTCTAGAGAAGTGGAAGTCGATTCCCTTTAACATCCTGAGAGGCGGTTATATCAGCAAGCCGCAATAGGTAGAGAGAAAAAAAAAGAAGCATATAATCCTCAACTTCCATCATTCGTAAGAAGGGAAAAAGTTTTAACGAGCGCGCCCCGCTCGATACCGACTTCGCACTTGTACGAAGGAACTGGTATATATTTTCAATCACAAACCCGCGATTTTATCGCGTGCGATGTGTGCTTGCTTGCGAAGTTTCGTTCGCATAATTTTCACTTGAAATTAATAACCGTGCGTGCATGCCACGAGAAAACCAAGCGTTGTGAATGCAAACGTTTTTAACGCAAATGATGGCGCGACGTCGTCGTCGTCGTCGTCGTTGTCGCCATCATTTCTCGCGTACATATACATATATATATATAACTACGACGAAAATGTTTGTGAATTGCGTGTATGCCAAGTGATTCCCTTAAAAGGTCGAAAGTGAGGCGGATGAAGGGAAAACAAGCCGACTGGCATAATTTCATAAGTGTTCGCGAAGAGCAGTCCGCAGAGTGGTGGATGTAAGACAGTTACAGGGGAGTACGGAGCAGCCCGAGACGGGGTATTGTATTAAAATTTACATAATAGCCGACTCTAACCTCGGTGCATTGCCCGACCGAGCACTATCCCTCTTTCTCTATCTGTTCGCTTCGTCGTCCTTCGCGCCCTTTCTCAACTGCATCAAGAAGTACGACTTATATATATGTATGTATATATATGTATATATGTATATATATATATATATGTATATATATAGAGTACATTTTTCCTTTTTTTTCGGAGATCCTCATTCGTTCGCGAGAACTATTCTTTCTTTCCATTTTCCGTCACTTAGCCAAAAGACCTTACAATTTCTTATCTTCTTTCTCATCTGGAAGATAAATTTAAACTAAAAGATAACACCCCTATATTGTGTATATTTAAACACTGCGACATCTGAATATAAGTTCGCTTTTTTAACGAGTATCTCTACTCAGTCGCGATTTATCCCTTTGACGCACAACGCTTCTAAAACGCGTCAAATTAACGATTATAGTTAAAAGAGCTTTCGCAAGTTTAATCTCTTTTGCTGCGCTCACTTAATGGCAAAATTTGCGTTAAGCTTGAGCAGAAAACCCTTCCCCCGCATCTGCGTCATTCAGTATACAACTTACTGAATTAATCGTATTACGTAACGTTTATACTCTTGAACCGAGAACCTACATAAAATGTAATGTGGAGAGAAAAATTCCGGAGATATACGATATTATTAATATTTATTTCCAAAAATAGAAAAAATTTACATGGATTAAATTAAATTTATGTTAAATTTATTAAACTCGTATATTCGATATATAGGTATAGTTTTTTTTCCGCTGACAGATCCGCCAGTAGACGCAAATGAGATTTTTCTATTGTGCACGCGCGAGCAGCGAAGAAGCAGGGGAGTTTCTCCGGTTTCTTCGAAATGAAATTAATTCTCAATTTTATTATTGCTTGTCGCTGAGCAAACTGCACGGCAAGGAGTAATCTGATGCGAGGATCAAGTCGCTCAGAGATGATTAACGAGATCTCCGCAGCACCTGCACGGATCTTCACAATAACGCGCATCGAGGGTACGTGAAAGTTTCCACCGGGACGCCACACGCCGGTGCACTCTCTCTCTCTCTCTCTCTCTCTCTCTGGTGTGAAAGAGAGAGAGCGAGAGAGAGGATGAGACGCGATGTTTCCTCTCGTCCGTGTCTAAACGTATCTGTACTCTCGTATGCCGGAAACACACCCCAGGGATGTGTAGAAACACGAATCTTCTCGCCGCGCCTCTGGGTCGAAACATTACCTTTCTCGCGAGAGAGAACGGAACAGAGTCGAGCGTAACGTTGTGATATTACGTTGCAACAAATAAAAATCACATACGTATGCGCGCGAGCTTATAAGCGCGTTTCGGATACTTGAAACGGTAGAGCTGAAATTTTAATCAAGATTGCACGCGATCCCAATGGCATCGTTGAAATTCGCAAAATCGGGAGAGTTGTTGCTTCATATTTAATTCCAGAATTACTGCTGTATTTTTTCTGTAGTAATATACTATCGGTAATGTGTGTATATGCGCGCGCGCGTGTAATATGTGTGCATCTGTCTGTTTTCGTCTTTTTGGACAGTCGTGCTTCGAGTCAAATGTGGATTCGCAAGTTGTATTGCAGTTTATGCGGTACAATATGTAGCATTTCGAAGAATTGCATTTTTGACCGAAATCATTCTTTATTGTGCGACTCTATTGAATTCTACAAAACGAATGTGTCACTGCGTACAGCGTGAAAAATATTGAAAATAAGATTTAAAAAAAAAACGACTAAAGATCTCATCCAATTTTACTGCAGTGTCGAGAACGTCTGAAAGCAACAAAAACGACGATTTTAAGGGGAAAAATCACCCCTTTTCTCGTAAAAGTCGTCTCTTGCCAGGAAAATCAGGGGCACACGCACGCACACAAATACGCTCATAGTTCATTAAAGATTGTGCTCTCGTGCCCGAACAGCAAAAGTTTCTTGTCTTTCGGCCACGAGAACGAAAACCCGGAGAAAAGCTCTAACGAGAAAGTCTTTCCGCTTGATCTCTTCGCGAGAGAGAACGCGACGCGGCAGCTATTTGATTCTTCTTCTCTCTCTCTTTCTCCCTTTTTCCCTTTAAGGTTTATTGCAATTTCTCCCAATCCTTTCTTTAGTTTGTTCTTTTCTGACACGCGCCGTCGGCGACAATAGACGAACTTACAATTTTCAATGCCACGATCAGAAACGGGAAGGAAATGTAGGAGGTAATAAAAAAGAAAGAATCGATAGACGGCAGTGTTTTCTCCGAACCGAGATGAACGGTCTTCTCTCGCGTTTTTTTTTCTTTTATTAGTTAGCAATATCGAGAGATATGAACTTTGACAATATCGTCAACAAATAATGATAAACATTTGATTTTAATACATTTCACAACATAATGCATTTATGCACAAATTGAAATATAAAAATAAATCAAAATACAGAGTTGTTTTTTAAATATCTACACGTATTTGTATTATCTTATATTTCTCTCTGTGTTGTTGCAAATCAAGTACATATTTTATCTGATAATATGGCGCAATAATATATTGTTACTTCATAAATATTAATTAACGCCGATTTAATGCAGTCCCTTGTTATCGAATGCGCTAATTATCCCCTCTCGGAATATCATTTGTGATATGAAAGTTTTAATCGTTTATAATCAAATATATAGTACGATTCAAATTATGAATTTGTGTGCTATCCGCTTGTGTTGTAAAGCAAATTAATATCATTACGATGCGTATATGCATTATTTTACTACTTTTTTTTTTTTTAAACGTCTCAGATTTGCAATGAAATAGTGAAATATGTATTATAAACGATTTGTATTACTTTTTAGAAACAAAAAAAAAAGAGAAAAGTAAGAAATTAAAGTTTTTAATTTTTAAAAAGAAGATGGAAAAACTTTTTAGCGCGCATCACAGTAAAGTTTTACAAATCTTCTTTAACATACATCATTCATATGAAAAAGCAGGTAATTTCATCTCCTCTTACTATCTTTCTCTTCTTTCGCAATCTCTCCGAATTTTGCAGTTTTTTCTGCAAAACTGACCTCTTTCTCTATTGTTGAATAAAAACTGACTTTTACAGCGCGCAGTTAATTTATCGCGAATTATGAAAGCGGTCCGCTCTTCAAGTATTTCGCTTGAAATCCTCGCATCGCGATATGTGCACTCGTAGTGTGCATAAATGCGCGAGAAGCAGATTAATAATCGAAACAAAAAAAAAAAACAAAAAACGAAAGATCGACATGGAGCATCAAGTGGCCCTTGGTGCAAGTCTGGCGTTGCACGTGCACACTTCTCCTCCATTCTGGTCAGCTCTCTCTGACAAATATAGGCGATATCAGAAGCAAAAGCGTACATGACATAAACAAGATCCGTGCACGGCGTACACGAACGAACAAAGCCATCGTTCGGGCCGTGCCGGTATACACGTATATTTCGTTCGTATTTTATTTATTTCAGGGTGAGATACATGGAAGCCAGATTTTTTTCGTGCTTGCATTCGAAATATTCGAAATATCAGGGATTTGATCGGGTTTTACAACTCTACAAGCTTTTTCACGTGACTCTTAATCAAATCGTCGACTTCTTTGAGAGAAGAGAAAAATAGTACGTTGATATAGTCTTTCTTGTATAAAAATTATATACAAAAAAAATTGTTGTATATAAAAATTTTTAGAGATATTGGATTCTCAAGATTATTTATTTAATACACGATTCTCGTTTTCATCTGTCATTAAGGTTTTAGTGATTGTATTACTGCCTCGCAGAGTAGAATATGTGTCAAATTTTCAATGTAAAAAAAAAACTATAATCAACTATTATGTGTGTGGTCACGATCTCTGTGCATAAATCTCACACTTTGACTGGACACACAGAGTTCTACGATACCGAAATAAATACGCGACGCCTGTGTCGTAATAACTTGTAACGTTCTAGCTTGCACTACTGTTATTTTATTACCTACCGCGCGGTAGTAACAGAAGCAAGCGCTTGACATTTTACGAGTACTCGCGGACGTAATGTTCGCCTCGGTCTGAAATCTAGTGCGGTCGATGAAAATCGAAAATTATTAGCATTAGTTTTTTTTTTCTCATCCAAGTCCCAATTTATTCTTGAACTTCTCTAATTTGTCAGGAGCACTTAGCAATTCAAATAAAATTAACAATAAAACAGTGAGAAAAAGAGAGATTTTTATTATACAAAGTAATACTTACTATATTGTTTTTTAAACAACTCAATATTTTATTCAAAGAATTTTCTGTGCTCAAATTACATTGTAATTGAAATATTTTACAATTTAATCATTTGACAGTTTAGAATAATTGTGAAAAAAAGTAATAATATAAATCTACATAAACCTCTGTTAGCAACATACGTGTAAGCTAAAGAAAATATAACATCAAAACGTATTTTGCATCAAATACGTGTCACGATCGTAGAAATCAAATCGAATCATCCAAGCGTGAATTATGACTATGAGAAACGTTGTAGTGATTTCGACCTTTGCATCGCGCGCGTTATCGATACTTCACGATATATTGCCTATATGTCGACGAGAAGACCGACTTCCAATAGCGAGATATTTTTATATGTCGATTTAGAAACAACGAACGGCGTTTCTTTCTGAATCGTTTGCTTTTAGCTGCGCAGTACGTTTTTTCCGCATCGATCGCAAGATGAGTATATTTCGTGTCGCAATGTCTTTAATATTTTCAAATTCCGCAGGTGTTTCCGTGTAAAAACATAAGGAAAACATAACGTAAAGTGCGAGATTTTCAGTGAAAGGCTATACCCGATGTGTCTCGTGTTATGTACATCTAGTGTATG
Source organism: Pseudomyrmex pallidus (assembly GCA_014825455.1). Taxonomy (NCBI): domain Eukaryota; kingdom Metazoa; phylum Arthropoda; class Insecta; order Hymenoptera; family Formicidae; genus Pseudomyrmex; species Pseudomyrmex pallidus. The sequence continues at coordinate 133 of QVNV01017472.1, read as the reverse complement.
TTAAACATCTGTGTCCTGTGTATATATGCACAGGATGTTCTAAAATTATTGTAAGATATCGTGAAAGAAGATTTTTTGAAATTGACATACTGGTCTCGTAACGGTGTAAGTACGAAGATAATATTGCGATAGA
>QVNV01017471.1:0-18431 GCA_014825455.1 Pseudomyrmex pallidus | reverse complement strand
CACACACAGAAAATGTTTATCTGTCTCGTGCGCGAGCCAGTGAAGCGAGGATAATCCGAAAAGAAGCCGAACAATTCTCAGAACATCTACCTCCACGGATAACTGACGCATCACGGTCCCGACTCCGCGACAATAAAGCGTGCACTACTGTATATTGAATGAATGCAAAAGTTGTGATAAATTTTGTTAATTGAAAATTGGACCAGATAATTTTATAAAAAACAATGTATTCATTCTACTAAATAATCTCCAGTGTTTTCTATTATCTTTTGCTATTATTCTTGATAGGATGAATAAATCGTTTCTAGTAAAATTATTGAGTTTATTTTCCTATCATAAAGTTCATCAAAACTTTTGCACTCACCAATATTAGCAGATTGAAAACAAAAAAACAAAAAGTATATGTAATATATCCGGACGAGAAAAAATTTGAGTCAAACTCGAAATTTGGCTGAAAAAAACTATAAATTTTAAATTATAATTTTCGATAACTGATTGTGTCCTCGTAAAGTTTTAAAACATATAAAACAAATGTGCAAAATTGTCGCGATTATGCAAAGTATGTAAAATCTCTTAATATAACACTTATAACAATTAATTAGATTAATTTATTCGGTATGAGATAAATCAAGGCCGTCGAAGCTGACAATAGACAATATTGCGATATCAAGCTGACCTTATCAAACATATACTTCCTCTGTGTTTAACGCTATATACGACTATTTACTATAATCTGCTCTTTTCAATTATATTGATATCTACGTAAACATGTCGTAACAAACTTTTTATACATTAAAATATCGATTCTCTGAACGTTCGTTGAAGATCGAAGCAATATTTTTACTTCTCTTTTGTTCTCTTCCGTTTCTCTTTGTTTCTGTGTGTGAAGTTGTTTTGTTAAAAGTAAATCAGCATGTTTGAACTTCATTTTACCTCCAACCATCGTTCACGGAAACGACATGTAGAAATATAAGTACGTGTACGAGCTATCCCGCGATAAAGCAGCTCTATAGAAGTATCTGTTAAAAATCGCGATAGAAGTCATCAGTTAGCTCTTGATCAAACATCGCGTGCAAAAGAACGTAATTCCGCGATTTGGTTTGTTCTAGCCGGTATCAAGAGCCAGCTGTTAGCTTGTAATCGAATTTTCAAGAAAAAAAAAAAAGCTAATCTGCGTTTTATATCTAATATTGTTACGAAACTACCGCGACGAGTAGCGACTTAAGCCTATTTAATAGATAAGCTCTCTTAAAAAATAAATGTAATCACGGTATAAAACTACAATTTTTTAAATCTATTATATCTCTTGTCATCGAAATAGCGGACGTACACTCTGTTCTCTTTTGTTCTTCCCGGCCTGATTCAACATCTGGTTCGCATATTGTCACTCTTCCGTTTTGATTATATGTAATGCGATTTCGGTTTTCCATCAAGAATCAATAAAAACAATATGGGCGTATATCCCAAAAATACCGACTTTAATCTTATTTTTTCACGCGGAACTGTAAGTGTAAAAAACACCTCGGCACAAACTCAATTGAAAAACATCTGTCAAAGTAGAGACTGAGTGTTCCGGGATGCGTGATATATGAACGTAAACAGCATGTGTTCTCTTACATCTTTAAAATGTGCACAATTGATATGTTAGGAACAGAAAAACGGCACATGAACGCGTCGTTTGATCGACTAAAATTAACATTGAAAACGTTATAAAAATCTGAAGATTCAAACGACTTCGCGTATATAAATTCTCGCATTGTATCCAGGTACGTATTTGAAAAGACATAAATGATTTCTCGTTAAAATATGCAAGAACATTTTGCAAAGCCGCGGCGCAATCGAACCTTTTCTCCTTTCTTCGACCATACGTTTTTATAGGAACATCCAACTGTATGATTATAGCGCGTATTTAGGCGCGATTATCGCACACGTGTCTCTTCTTTTGTGCGCTTCGGAGGCCTGCCACACTTCCTCTTTATTGCAGTATTTACAACTTGCTTGACGGTCGACTTCCGTTTGGCGGTTTTGCGCGTGTTGTTCGTTTCATAGACTGTTCTCGTAACATCGTCAATCACACGCAATTCCACTTCGGCATTTCTCCTCGAACCTCGTCTGGTACGCATGGCTATCTGCTCCATCTCGTCAAACTGCGCCTGCAAGCGGCGCGCCAGCTCATAGTCCTTTTGCTCCTGCAGTAACAATCGCTCGATCCGTTGTTGCTGCTCGATCACCTCCTCATCTGAGCAAACTTTCCCGGCATTGCGATTATTTTCTGAAACACACACCTCCGTCTCGTCGCAAGATTCCGGCGGTGAATCGTAGTTGAGCTTGCTGTTGTGCGTGTTATTCAATTTGCTGTCACTTGCTTGGGAAGAGATTTTTGTCAAGTTTCGCGTAGATTTCCTCCAACCGGACGCAGCAAGTTTATTGTTCACATTCGTTGGAAGTTGACTCTCTTCCAGCTCCTTTTTATTGTTAAAAGTCCTGTTTACCTTTCGTTGCTTCGTTCTTTGTGAATTTCCCTCAAACTTGTCCGTCTCTTGAGATGACGAAGACAAAATTTGATCCGCCGCGGAACTTTCGTCTGATTCTTCGGGTGATGCCCTTTTTTTCGTTATTGTTTTGCCTTTTCTGGACGTACTGGATTCTGACATCAATGTTTTATTTTCTTTTTTTCTTTTTACTTGCTCTTCTATATTTTCAATCACAACCACGTTGTTGCCAGCCTGTTCGTCGTTTTGCAGACTTGCTTTATCAAACGACAGATCTGTTTGATTGTCATCCTCTTCATCTGTCGTTTTCAAAATGAGTTCACTTTCCTTTCTATTGCTTCGAAGATTTCTGTGCTTCTTGAGTTTTGTTATTGCACTGCTTCTTACACGAGTTTCTCGCCATGATTTACGAGGTTTTCTTGCCGATTCATCGTCTGACACTTTTTTGCCGATTTTAGTACCGTTAATTATTTTGTTTGTAGTCTTTGTGTAATTTTTGTTACTGTCAAACGAGGACTCCGGCATAAAATCGAGTCGGCAGATAGCATCGTTTGTCTGAGACTTTATCTCCAATTTACTCGACATTGTTAGAGAGCAGTCGAGTGTTGATGTCGACGGTTTCTGATCGATTGCTAATTCCATATCTTCTGAATTGTACGCAGTTTGTTTTCTCTTCGCGTCCTGTCTTATTCTGCCTATAAAAACATTTAAAAGCAGTTAAATTGAAAACTATTGAAGCATTAAGGTATCTTCGATATCAAGTAAAAATTCAGTACATTTCACAACTTACCTTTGAAAGCACTCCAGGAACATCCAATGATGCGTTTTGCGCGCGTTGGCGAAGGAGGTTTTGGCACTGCGTTAGATATTTTCTTTAAAATGGGAATCGTCCTAATCAGTTTCGGATTTATCGGTTTTCCATCTGAGGGAAAATACACAAATGTAAGAATTACACTTCTCGTAAGACACAAGACTTTTTTAAAAGAAATATATACCGGAAGAAATTTTTAATTCTGTCCGTGGTACTGTCTTGATCGGTTTAAAATGATGTATCTCCTGATTTATACTATCATGACTGCCGGAGCTTTCGGCGCTTCCGATTCTTTCGTCATCGTCGGCCACTGTCATGCACACCTCTACACCTAAACTCTTCTTCTTATTGTTCACCACATCGCTCGGTATGCGCAACTCTTCTTTAGTTTCCGTAGCGTAATTGCCGGATGTGGAACATCCGGGATCGGCAGGATAATTTGAAGTGCAAGTTTGAGGAAACTTGGAAGTATGATGTTTCAACTTTTTTGTAATGGCGTTGTAAACGGGCATTCGTTTTTGGCAATACTGATCCTTATGGATACTTGCCGCGTTTATCTCGTTAGAGCTGTGCACATCAGAATGAATTGTTTCGTTCTCTAACAATACTACATTTGTCTGTCTCGACTTTGAGCTATCAGGAAGACTTATCTGCCTGCCTGCCGACTGTGCACTTTCAGCTAGTGAGGCTTCGACATTATTTACAAGCGTAGTCTTGAACTTAGGTGCATCTAAAACATAACGTGATACTGATGCACTTAAACAGTGATTGTAGCATTTTGTTTCCTTTTGTTTCTCTGCTACTTGTTGCTTTGCCATAGTTTTGGCTAGCAATTGATCCTGTGCCAACTGAGCCAACAATATCTGCTGCTCTTCTGCTTGAATCTTCTGAATCAAGGCTTCACTGGCTATTTGTTCAGCCTCTCTTTGACGTCGTATTTCTTCCTCAGCCATTTGAAGTTGAGCTTCATATTCCTTACGTATCTCTCCAGGAGCACTAAGTCTTCTATTAGTTGTATAATCTGTTAAGAAACATATACTCTATTATATTGTACAAAAATTTAAATTCTTATACAATGAATTAATAAATAAATGTTATTTTGCATATATTTATAGAAAATTAATTACTCAAAAATACAAAGAGCTCCAATACTAGTAATAAATATTGGACTAAGAAAGAGAAGCATCATGTTACAGGTATAGAAGAAAAATAATACAACAATATTAAAATCACATATTGTTTCATATCTAGCTTGAGTTTTAGATATCTTATTCAACTCTAAAAAAAAGCACAAAACATCTTACAGTATAAATCATATCCGCCCTTGCACAGTGATAGGTTATGTTGTGTTTATATCACTGCTGTGTACGCGCGTGTGTGAGTGTGTCACTCACCGATGTCCAAATCGAGATCCCTCTCTTCGCCATTGTGCTTGCTCTCGACCTCCTTCGGGAACTTGGTCCGAATGAGCTCCCACAGGCCATGGTTTACCAGAGTCTCGGACTTGGTAGCGTTTCGCAGCCACGAGCCCACTCGGACCCGGCACAACGGACAAGTCAGACTATTGTGCTCGAACGTACCCTTGAGGCAACGCAGACAGAGGTTATGTGTGCACGGCAGCGTCACTGGTTCAATGAGAATGCCACGGCACACCGGACACAGAAAGTCACGTAAGTGCACATCTGCGGTGGCTCGCGACACAGACAGATCCAGGAATTTCGACGTGCGTTTCAGATACATTTTTCCATACCTTCACAATTATGTACTATGTACAAAACTACAACCACATACTACTACGCCACCGCTATCATCATTGCGGAACTTCACCAGAATGCTTGGCTATGCTATGGGCGTATGGCATGGCGTATATTTTACGTGTTTCCCCTCCAAGTGTGTTTCCATCCGCGAGCGCTGTAATGTACACGGTAACGGTTTCGTGGCGTGAACTACGAAGTCGCGTTCATGAACAAATTCTGTAGATAACATGATATATCCACAATTTGTTTGGTTTTGTTCTAAGCTACCTAGTATAATATATACATATATATGTACATACACACATATATTATATAAAAAAAATAGAATCAGTTTTTTTTTTTTTTTTTTTTTTTTAATAGGAGACAATAAAGAAGTGAACATATAAGAATTTACATAAAGATGTAAAAAAACTATATTTTTTAATTAGTTTTTTATTATTTTTAATTTATTTATTGAGGATTTTTTTTAAACAGAAAGAAATAAAAGTCGTAAAATACTTAAATATATTTAAATGTATTGTATTTAATTGGATATTATAATAGGATATATGTATGTGTATTTCAACAACATAATTCTTATAATACATTTATGATTCAGAGTATTGTTTTGCGATATAAATTTTGTATCTTTTTCATCTCTGAAGCTTATTATTAGAATAAATTTATTTTTATTGAATAAATTACCTAAATTTCCTAGAGATAAAAAATGTAGTACAAGTATGTTTCACACGTTTATCTATATGGAACTTCAGTATACTTTTCACTTTCTCTACTATATTTCCATTCTCACTTATCAAGGCAGTGAAGAAATCATTTTATTCATGAATGAAATCTTGTGGATAAACTTAGCGTAACATTGATTTCTAAATTTATCGAAGACAATGCTAATATATAAAACAATCTATTAAAAAATTTAGATGACATAAAATTATGTAAAACTCGTTTTAGTTTAAAAATATGATGCACGTTGACGTACTTCGAAAATGTAAATCTTTTTTCATATACGCGTTGCATATACAAAAGAAGATTCAATTTTTAATACTTATCTACAATTTATACAAAAGCAAGAAAATCGTAAAAACATCCATTAGTATAATTAGCAGGCGCTTTTTATAATAAATGTTTTTTTTACGTTTTACTTGTGTGTTAAAATATTTAAAACTACCTTCTTCCTGTGCATATATGTAGAAGTGTATTTGAGTTATTTAAGTCTGCATGATATGATTTAAATCGGCAGCACAATGGAAGCTTCATGTTTATATATTATAAACAGGAATCACATATTTTCATATATTCTGAATATTTCGACGTACTCATGACGTACGTATCCAGACGGATAAAAATCAAATATTTGATCAGTTTTGTAATTTCTCGAATTCGTTGACCATTTATTTCGCTTTGGTTGAAGGACGATTTCTCAGATTCTTTTTCGTTGCTTGATCTACCTCCGGAAGATCATCGTCTTCGGACAAAGCGGATTTTTTACCTGAACACAACATAAAATAATAATATACTGCAGTGCATTAAATTTGTGTTATTCAAAACAAATTGTACATATATAATGTATACATATAAAATAATCATTATGTAATAGTAATACTGATATATATTGAAATTAACAACAAAACACTTGATCTCACCTTCTCGTTTTTTTGTCTTTTGCTTCGGTTTTGTCTTTACGACAACAACCGCGGCGTTTTCGCGCGCGAGTTTAACTTGCTTCTTAATGAAGAGATACAGGAGGTAGCCTTGGAAGAACAAGATTATGGATACTGCCGAGAACTGCACAGCAGGAATATTATAATTGCCAGTGGTATAGTCGAAGTTAAACTCTTGCTTCCTCAGACCATATAAGAACACTACAGCCGACAGTGCAATGGTGGCAATGCGGGCGAATGCGTACACCGAATTAGCAACTAGGAACGCCACTGAACACATACATCGTGTTATTAACATGTATTAATTTAAGCATGCTATATTAATAACAGATTGAAGACAACGTACGTTTCGTTCTGTTTTCTTTTTGACCAAGAAAGTGAACAAGCCTAGCTCCATGTTGCAAAGCGTCTCCTACGTAATGGAGAGTCAACAAGATTATGGCAAGTTGTTGGAAGCTGTAAAAAAATAAATAATTGTTACACACTGTAGAAAAAAAACAAAAAAGAAAAAATCAACGCATTATATTATTACTTGAAGAAATAAGCTAGAGATACGAAGAACAATCCGACAGTTGTGCTGAAGATGCGACGTGGAATGTCTTCCTTCTTCACTCGTTGAAAATAGAGTTCTGGATAGCAGTGTAACCAGTAAGCGAATTGACTGATAAAAAATAACTTTAAGGAGAAAGACATCGGCGCCGGATATCCTTCCCACAATATCCATATATTAAAAAGCATATTTTCTCTAAAAGAAAAATTGTATACATATTTTTTACATATTTTTTCATGTTATGAGTTTTTTTTAACATGAAGATTTAGTGTGACACATAAATATATCTCTATTTTTAAATTCTGTATTACCTGACAATAATGTCAATTGCCCACAATGCAGACAAAATATAAAACACTGCCAATTGACTGGATTCATTGAACTTAGCAAGTTTTACTTTGCTTAAGTGAAGTCGCTTAGAAATTTTCTGTAGGGGGAAAGGTAATAATTTTATCAAGTGAAAGAAAATTATATGTGAATATGTACCTGTGTGTGTGTTACTTACATCAAATATATATTCCTGAAATACAGCATGTAATATAATTGTTATTAAGAAATAAAAGAATACTGCGCATGTGTCTTTCCATCCTATAGTGTACTTTATTAATGCTGTTGGATCTTCTGTAGTATTGGTTACATTATGATGAAGAGCAATGAACATGTATGCCCATGGTGATGTGACCTGAAAACAATTATATCAGAATTTTCCATAAATTACTACAAATATAAACTAAGAAACTATATTAATTATGTGCACATTAACATTACAAGTTTTATCACAACATACATATCTTAATATATACACACATTTATTATATCAACAATTAATATAATATATAAATATTTAAATCCTAAGTCATGTTCCTTTTTTTTATATGTATACTAAATAAATGTAAAACAATTTAAAATTTATTTGACTATCTGACTTTACAATGTTGACAACATATGGGTCTAGTAACATATGGTTTTTTATTTTTCAAGTTTACATAAACTTTGACGCAACAGAAACCACAAAGTATTAAAATGTTAAACAAATAATTTGTGCAATCTTTTTGAATTCTGTCAAAAAAGTAAATTCGCATCCATCTTTCCCAGATGGAAGAACAAAAAGAGAGAGTTTGTTGTCAAACCAACCTGCACCATCAAGCCGATCACGAAGATTATTGCCAGACAGGAGACGATGTCCGCATGATTTTGTATGACAAACTCGTGACTTAATATTGGCGGGTTTTTGCTTGAGCTTTTGCGTCCCTTTACCGCGACCATCCTGGTCCAGGCGAGCGTTCTCACAGCACGGCGAGCGCGACACGACAGGCAACAGTCACAGAGTACCGGGCGCTTTATTGTAAGAACCAAGCCACTACTACGAGCCACCTGCACCGCGAGCCACGTCGCTCCGGCCACAAAAACGTCATCACGCACGCGGCGGCCAACACCGAACTAACATGGCGCCGTCACTGTGGCGCCGTGCACTCTGTGACATTCGGCTGGATATAGAAACAAATTCAAACAATTTCGATCAATCATTATGTAAGAGAAATAGAATCGAGTGAATAAGCATGACTATAGCACTTAAAGGCTATAGTGTTCTATACCCATTGATTTTTCGTGAACGATAGACTTATACTCCTCAGAGAGAAGGGTTCTCTTTGCAAGAACCCTTTACATATAACGCTCTTTTTTATCTTCACTAGCTACTTCACTAGGTTGCTTTAATCCAATATAGAAAATAGGTACCATAATCGCCCTAATTGCTCTTTTATCATTTACCCTCGTTTTATTTCTTAATGTACTCCGATTAATTAATTTAATATCAAATTGTCTTCAATTTTTTAAGAACCAATCAAATTGATTGATCACGATTGATGCTTAATCAACAAATATGAAGCAAAATGTGACAAAATTGATCTTGAGAATTTCTGTTAAAAAATTATCTTTTACTTTGTACACTCCTGTTTCATCACCATTGCCGCACGTGCGCAGTAACAGCTGTTTAATGTCAATATAGGATAGTGGAATCAGTGGAGGTTTAGTCAGTCAAAGCAGCGAAGTGGCAGAGCGCGCGAGTTTGCTTGCTGGTACTTTACAGCGTCTTTCGCGTGTCACTTCGCGTGTTTCTCACGAAAGATTCAACATTTCGCTGCCAACAAACTAGGAAGGTGACATTCCTCTTATGTGTCAGGATCGCATTTAGTCAGATCGCAAAACTTTACAGAAAAGACTTAGAGGGTTGAAACATGGCGGATAAAGTATACTACCCCAATCTGGATCTCGCCAAGAAAGCGCACTGCAGTAGTTTGGAACAGTATAAGCGTATGCACGAAAGGTGAGCAAAAATCGAAAATTTTAACTACCCTACGTACGCAAAATAAAACACCTTGACATGTCATTTTTTAATTAGGCGTTAAAAATGTTCTTGCGGCTCAAAGTTTGCGTCAATCGTGATGCAAAAACGTGCGGAAACGATAAAATTATAATTGCAAACAGACTCCATAATAGTGACAATCGTTGCAAAATAACATATTAAACAAAGAATGACAAGCAAAACAATGACTGACACGCAAAGAAAAGGGTTAGAAAAATATAAGTTTAAAAGAGATCTCGACAACATCTCCTGTTTGTTTGTTGCGCATACATATATAAAACAGCTGAATTGCAATAAATTGAACGATATTTCGGTCATAAATTTTATTTTATCTATATTTACTTGTACAAATGAATAGAAGCGCGATATCGATCGACGGGGGTGGGGCAGATTTCTTGATTTTTCTTAAACATTTCTCGATAAACTGATACAAACGTATTACCGCCATTTTTCTCATGCCGAGCCTTTCGCGCATTTGAGATATATTATATTATTAATGCTAATGAACGGATAATCTTTTATCTTATTTTCGCGTCTTAGTGTAATTATTTTATTTAGCATTAGTTTCAGTGACAATTTTCGTGGAAAAAGTTGTTTCTTCATGAGATCTTTTTTTTTTCTAACAAAAAGTTACTTCAAAAAATCAAAGCGTATTCATTTTACTGTAATATATTCAACTGAACTACGAACCGAATAATGCGGAAGCGGTAAGAATACGTCAATACTGTGTGTGCATAAATTTGTAAATAAAGCAGAAAGAAATTGATTACGCGCAAGAAACGTAAAATGAATTAATTTTGTAAATACAACTCCATTAAGCTTTTGTTGTAATAGCAATATAACTTAGCAATTACTACACATATGCAAAAAACTAATATAACGATACAATGATATGTATATTATACAATATATGTAACGCATAAAGTTTTTTGGGATCTTTTGAGCTTACAGATATATATTGTGATAAAATATTGTTCAATTATTAAATATTAATATAATATTGTGTAATAAAAAAGATTTTGAGAAACATAACTTTAACGATAAGTTGGTAACGTGGATATTATCGTGATTTTGTTTTTTTCTTTAGATCCATAAAAGAGCCAGTGCAATTCTGGGGCGAAATAGCCAAGCAATTTTATTGGGAAACGCCGGCGATCGAGGACAAGTTCTTCTCGTACAATTTCGATCTGAGCAAAGGCGATATTTTCATAAAATGGATGGAGGGAGCGTCGACGAATATAAGCTTCAATTTGCTTGATAAAAATGTCAAGAGCGGAAACGGGGACAAAATAGCGTTTTATTGGTAAGACGTAAGACAAGTCAACAAGTTAGTGTATATTATGGTCATTTTTTTTTTCAGCACTGAAAAATATGTATTCATCTGATGACCAGTCTGTGATAACAATTGAAAGTATTTTATTGTTAGTGCGATACTGCATAATGACAACCGAGTCTTTAATAATGAATAAAGTTTTTTTGTAAAACTAAATTATAACACGGCGTACAGAAACGGTGTACACGTGAAACGGTGTACACGTGAAACGACAAGTCGGAAGATATGTAGTTTCGCGATATCACGCTTCATACATATTTGATATACGGCCTCTTCCTCTATACGCTGGATTTTACCGATCACCATCGATTACCATTGATTGTGCATAAACAGCGCGATCAGTATCGTAGACGTATATCAGAGTACATCGGAATTCAAATATTTTCGAGATATATTTGTCTAATTGGAAAATTGCAAACACGAGTTTCGCGCGCACGTGATATTGTAATGATTTGATTGCATGATCGTGCACAATCTTCTATCGGACGATGTCCGTGCTCATCATTCGACGAAAAATTCGACTTATGCGCGAACTACATCACCTGCGATTCCATTGGCCGGCGAGATATCGCGCGCGGTCGCGTCATTCGTTGCGTCAGCTTCGCGCGCTTAGGAACATGCAAAAAACTAAAATATGACGCTATCATGATTCAATCGTGCGAAGAGTAAAAATTCGGCCGGAGTTGAAATTTATCTCACGAACGATGGAGATATGTGCATTTCTTTTCTTCCGCGTGATTAATACGTGATTGATACGTGATGATATTAGATGAATAAGATACAATAATGGATGAAAGTTTGTTTGTTATTAATTAACAAATAAAAACACCAAAAAACAGATAGAGACCGAACTATCTAAATAGCTTAGATAGCTTTACTTTCTAAATAAAAACTTTCTAAAACAAAAATTTACTTTCTCTATGTTGCTACAAATTGGATGACATTATTATGATACACACAACATTAATATTGAGACTTTTTCTTTAAACATATATATATATATAGTTTATATATATATATATATATTTATTTATTTATTTATGAGAATATTATTGAATTTATGCAATAATTTTTACATATATATATTTATATAAATATAAATTATTGAGTAAATTAAATAATATTATTCTCATAATTTTTCTCAAACCGCACTGTACTCGAGGTTTTATCAAGACTGTAATCTCGAAATTGATTGTTGTTAGGGAAGGAAATGATCCAGAGGATTATTCGCGATTGACATACAGAAAGCTGCTCGAAGAAACATGCAGATTCGCGAACGTTCTCAAATCGAAGGGTGTAACCAAAGGAGACAGGGTGGTACTTTATATGCCGATGATTTTGGAGCTACCGATTGCCATGTTGGCTTGCACGAGGATAGGAGCGGTGCATAGCGTGGTGGTGAGTAAACTGCCAGTGAATTAACGAGTTGTTGCGTGACAAATTGGCAAAAAGACAAAAATAACGCGTAATCGCGCAGTTCGCAGGATATTCGTCCGATTCTTTGGCGGAACGTATACTTGACTCCAAAGCCAAAGTTTTGATCACCACGGACGGCGTGTGGAGAGGCGAGAAGTTGTTGCTGTTGAAGAATATCTGCGACGAAGCTCTGAACAAGGTCAAGAAGCAGAACCACCAGCTTGAAAGCTGCATCGTTATCGCGCATTTGAGGAGACTTAACAATCCTCAAGGTAGATCAAACAAAGTGAACGGCACCAGCAACGGCGACGTTATAGAAATGGCCAACGTTGCTTGGGACGACGACCGGGACGTTTGGTGGCACGATGAGATGGAGGATGCGGAACCGAGCTGTTATCCGGTCTGGATAGCTGCCGAGGATCCGCTTTTCATTCTTTATACAAGGTACAAAGTCGATAACAGAACGTGTTTTTGATATACGTATCTTTTTCGCTATATTGAAATAACTTCCTTTCTGTCCCGTTCTTAGCGGTTCCACTGGTAAACCAAAAGGTGTTCTCCACACCACCGCAGGATACTTGATCTACGCGGCGACAACGTTCAAATATGTTTTTGATTATCATCCAGGCGATATCTACTGGTGCACCGCCGACATCGGTTGGATCACAGGACACACTTACGTAGTTTACGGACCGTTGGCAAACGGCGCAACGTCTGTTATAGTACGTATATATATAAAATATATATTATATACATATTAATACAAATATATATTTATATATATAATTATTTTTCACATGTAAATAGTTTTTAATAATTTTTAGTAATATTATTTGCGTTGACAGTTCGAGGGAACGCCTTTCTATCCCGAGAACGATCGGTACTGGACTGTCATTGACAAGTATAAAGTTACGCAGTTTTACACGGCGCCCACGGCTATCAGATCGCTGATGAAATTTGGCGACGAATTCGTGAAGAAGCACTCTCTATCTACTCTTAAGGTGAATTTCATTGCTGCTTTGTCTTCTCCGAGAAATGAAATCAACTTAACGTACACGGAAATTTAATTATTTTAGGTTCTTGGTTCGGTGGGCGAGCCGATCAATACCGAGGCCTGGCTCTGGTTTTACAATCTCGTCGGTCACGGCAAGTGCAGCATAGCGGACACCTTCTGGCAAACGGAAACCGGGGGTCACGTAATCACACCGCTACCGGGCGCCACACCTATGAAGCCAGGCTCAGCGGTATACAAATTTTTCATTAAACATAATTGTTAAACTCGTGAATTTTATATTAGATGATTATACATAATTTATTTTCAATCAACGCTGTATTCGTAATACGGAAAATGAATGCGCAGACGTTCCCGTTTTTTGGAGTCTTGCCTGAACTTCTCGATGAAGACGGTCATGTGATCGAGGACGAAGGAGAAGGTTACCTTGTTTTCCGTCGACCGTGGCCTGGCATGATGCGTACTCTTTATGGAAATCATCAACGCTTTCAGAATACGTATTTCGATCGATTCAACGGATTTTACTGTACAGGAGATGGTAAAAATATTATTTTTCTATATAATTGCGTTTAAATTATTTATATTTTGCTTAAAGATTTCGATAATTTGATCCGACGTATTTGGCATCTTTGCCCAGTTCTTCTTCGATTTGCAATAGTCGATTATATTTGGCCACCCTTTCACTCCTGCAAGGTGCTCCAGCCTTGAACTGGCCGACGGAAAGTCCGACAGCCAGATCGGCAATAAAAGACTCTTCCGTTTCGCACGGACTTCCGCCTATAACGCAACCCCAATTATGTAATCTCGCTTCCGTTGCATAATCGATTAGTTCGGTCACAGTGCCGATTTGCGATATTCTCAGCATGAGGGTATTTGCTAGTTTCATATTGAACGCATCACTGATTTTCTCTCTGATCATCGCGGTGAGAGCGTCGCTGACCACTTGAATATCTTGATCGGCAAGTGTCAACCAGCCATCCTTGTCGTCTCGAGCGAATGGATCCTCGAGCGAGTCTATCATCGGAAATGCCTTGATATAATTTAGGTACCGATTCCGCAAGGCTTCGGTTTCCAATAACTCAGCACGATCTGTCTTAAATCCTACATTATACTTTCCTGTAAGAGTATAAATGCGTTTTCGTCAAGTTCATTGATAAGTAAAGGGATGAAAATGATACTTTGATTGTGTAGAAGAACCTTCTTTAAAAAACGCCGACGCTGCCACATCGAGCGCTATTTTGATTTTGCCCTCATAACCCGCGATTCTAATGCACTCGTTCAATAGAGTCAACGCATCTGTGTTACTTTCTAATTTAGGAACAAACGCTCCTAAATCGTTAACGGGTAACTGACCATTTATCTTGTGATCTTCGATTATTTTTTTCTTTAGTACTTGATATACGTCGGTGGCCATTCTTACAGCATCGGCAAAGCTTTCGGCGCCTAAGCGAATATTTAGAAATAACAAAGTAATTGAACAAACAGTAGTTTGAACATACACTTTGATTTTGCACATACCTGTGGGTAGTATCCCGAATTCCTGACAAAATAAACTATTAGGGCCAAATCGTCCTCCACAAAGCACAGTGAAATTCGGCACCGGTAATTGTAAATTGTAAGTTTGCGCCATTTCAGCGATATATCTGAAAAAAAAATAACAACGTACAATAAAAGAAGAGTTTTCTTCGTTATAAAATTAACGTTGTATTAGAGAATGACGTAAATTAAATTAACGGAAACCTGTAAAGCGGAAGACCCTTTTTAGCGGCACCGGCTTTGCAGCAAGTCGCGGAAACGCCGAGAATAGTGTTCACACCGAATTTCGATTTGTTCGACGTTCCGTCGTTTTTTATCAACCACTCGTCTATTTTCTTTTGCTGACAAATATCTAATCTTGCCTTCACAAGTTCAAGACCGATCACCTTGTTGATGATATCGACAGCTTTGAATACGGAACGACCGTGATATAAGGCCGGGTCTCCATCTCTTATCTCTTGCGCTTGATCCAGTTGTTGAACTGTTACGTTGGCAGGTACCGACGATCTGAACAAACCGACATCGATAATCACGTCGACTTCTAACGTCGGCTCGCCTCTGCAATCTATTATTTGACGAGCCTTAATTTTCTGAATCCTCGACGGTTCGAAAGTCATTTTAGTTTATTTTTGTTACTGATTGAATCGATCGAAGTTGTTTCAAAGATTTAACGGTTTTGATCAACAGTGACTAAATATAATAATTTACTGGCATCTTCGTGCCATAAATAAGATTTCAAATAAGATTTTTGTGTAAATATATAGGTGTGCTGTACATAGTGCGTATAATGACGGCATAATCAATCGGAAATCTGTCCAAACTGCAGGCGCAAAAAATATAAAGATCGATATATATTTATCGAGATATCATAGCATTCTATAGTTTGATTAAATGTTACAGATAACCAATTGTGGCTCGACAATAAAAACCTTGATTTATTTTAGGAGCGAGACGTGACAAGGATGGATATCTATGGGTGACTGGTCGTATCGATGACATGCTGAATGTTTCCGGCCACCTGATGTCAACGGCTGAGGTAGAAAGTGTGTTGGCAGAACATTCTTCGGTGACCGAAGCCGCAGTGGTCAGTAAATCACATCCTGTGAAAGGTCAATGTCTGTATTGCTTCATCACGCCGACTACAGGAAAGACGTTCGATGAAAAATTGCAGACCGAGCTGAAAAAGAAAGGTAGATTTCATAGAAAGTCGATATTTTTAACATTCTTTTTTATATCAATTAAAAAATATGTTTCAACAGTACGCGAGAGAATCGGTCCGTTTGCGCAACCAGACGTCATCCAACACGCTCCGGCGCTACCGAAAACTAGATCCGGCAAGATCATGAGACGTATGCTCAGAAAAATCGCAGCGGGCGACAGGAACATCGGTGACACGTCGACGCTGGCCGACGAGAGCGTCATTCAGCTTCTCTTTGATCTAAGACCGAAGAACATTTAAACGAACGTCGCACATTTCTTGCTTATTTATGACAAACGAAAGTATCTTGAGGAAACTCTACATGTGTTGTTTTTAATTAGACTCAGAAAAAATGCGATTTCCATCTTTCCGAGAAGTAACTCGGTAATAATCATATAAGGGATAAAAGCGACGGCTCGCATATCGAATTCTGTCGACTTACACGTGTAAACATCAGAGACGCGTATGCGTTCCGATATTTTATTGTGTGTGTGTCTATTTATTAATTTAACAATTACAAACGTACAAGATGCATCAACGATGTAGCATTATCATCTTCTGTAATCAAGATTCCGATATTACTGCTCGAGTTTCTCGAGAAAATAGAAATAAGGTGAAGATGAAAACTAAAACTATATTGGTCAGCTCTCTAAGACAAGCGCGGCCACCGATACATATCACGCATTGCTTATAAGTAGCCTAAGTGTCCTTTCTGTTAAGAAAGTCCAAGTTAAGTTTGAAATTAATTGCAGAATATGTATAAAACAGCTCAGTACAAGTAAATTGTAAAATAGCACAATGAGACAGACGATAGACGAAACGCTGATTGCACAATTGCTAATAACTGCTACTTAATAGACAAATGTGGCCCGACTAAATGTTTATTGCGATAGAAAAGACAGTTCAATTTAATTGCTTTTTGCAATTTGATGTACATATAAATAATGAGTTGAACGTCTTTATAAACTATACAGGGTGTCAGTGTTTAGTTGATTTTAGTTCTATTGTATTCTTATTTTAATATTTATATTCTTTGATAAAACGAACTTTCGAAAGTGAGATGTAAATTATCTCGTTTCCGCTATATTTAAAGAACGCGTGACTGACAAAAAGAAAAATTTATGAAGGAAAAATTGCCTCGTGCTCCTTTTTTGGGAGTTACATCATATACATATCATTCCTTGTGGAACAAGAAAGTTTAGATATAAATAAAACATATATCTATATGTAGGCAAAATTAGAAAAATCTGTAAAAGAGAGAATATATGTTATAGATATATTATTATATATATGCTTGCGCACTTGCAAATTATATATATTAAAATATATATACATATATCTATATGTATATATGTACACATATGTTCGGTAATAACCGTATCACTTTTACCGTGGTACTGAGTCGGGTTGCACTGAGTTGAAAGTTCCTTATTTTGCGAGTTACGCAATAATTATTAATTTATAAAAAACCGCGAATGAACGTGAATTTGCTGTGAAGACAACCCATCATTTCGCATGCTTACGATCGTTAGACGCGTGACAAAAGTTATTACTGATATATGTGTGTGTGTGTGTTTGTTTGTTGTGCGGAAGTATATGTTGAAAATTTGTCAGAATTACAGAATTGTTCTGTTAAATGTTGAAGAGTGTACTTTTTTTCCTCTCCTTTCTTTTTAAAATCTATTACTCTTTCTTGAAACAGTTTCCTGGCATATGGAACACTGCAAAGAATACTTAATCATCAAGTTGTTTGGAAAATTTAAAGTTTGGTCTTACACCAATAAATTTAATTATTATTTATGATCATTTCTTCTTCTCAAATTTTGAGATCACGAACTTCGCTCTTCTAGCTACATTACTGCGAAGCCTGTTGAAAACCGCGGGAGTCTGCGGCTTGACACGGCGGCCGGAATCTGGCGTCATTGTGTTCGCAAGCTCGCAAAGTCCAACTCTGGTGTTTCTGAAAGAATTAATCGACAAAAAACGCAACAACTTTAAAATAATTAGTGACAAAAATTAGATCGGAATAATGGATGATAGCATTTTTAGTGGTGAGTAAAAAGTTAACTTTATTTCAAACATTTTGAAAGTTACAGCGAATTTGATAGCCTATACTGGGGCGCACTGAGTGCGACCTAATCGAAGAATAATATCGGAGAGTTTGAAGGTGGCCGTTATAACGGTAGGACGTGTGTAGTTACGCAGTATTTATTATATTTTTAGACAATTCTGGTGTTTAACATCAGTTTTGCTTCACTGAATGGTGAAGAATAGAGAGAGACAGTGAAAATATCAGTTAAATA
>QVNV01017470.1:0-33263 GCA_014825455.1 Pseudomyrmex pallidus | reverse complement strand
CGAATCCACACCGTTGCATTTTTCCGGTTGGATGGGCCGGTCACTTTCAAGTCGAATTTATCGATTGAAAGGCGAACTGAATCGGGCCTCCGAAATAGATTCCGTCTCCTCTATTTAGGTATTTGCCCATGGTGTTTGGATAAAAGTTCAAAACTTAGACTTTTTTCGACAAAGTCTTCATACACATTTTGTAATTCTGAAAAAAAAAGTAACAAGTGTTCTTTTTGATATAAAAATGTTTGAAAGAGAAAATAATTTGTTTTATTTGCAAAACATTTGCGTAATGTTACTTACGTGAAAATATGGTAGTATTTTGAGACTTGTCTTTTTGGAGAACGGTTAATTTCGATTGAATACAGTATAAAAAATGCTCGAGTATTTCATACCGTTGATGCATTTGATAAAAAAAGTGAGCGTTCCAGTATAGTATATAGTTCAGTGGTGTAGGATAGCCCTAACAATCTATACTTCACGTCACATGTGCTATACATAGATTTCCAGTACTGGCAATGGAATATTGGAACACAGTCTTTGACCTTTGACTATCAGAAATAGGGACGGAAGAGTGGCTATCTTGGCGATCTAGTAATTTCAATTTATAGAGATTTTTAAATAAATTGATGACAGTATATACTTTACCCGCGATAGTTTTGCAGTTTCAAATTGTTCCGAGAACGCAGATGAACTTGACAAGCAAACAAAAGGTGAGTCGTTATTCAAGTAAATTGCAACAAAACCTTGAATTAATAAAAAATCAAATAGATAAAACAAGTGAGAAAATAAAAAATGATGGACTAAAAATGCTTCTCCACGTTTTGCAAGTAACTTTGCGCGATCACAACTTCACTTTTCCTATTTCCGCACTCTAGGGAAAAAGTTATGTGATCACTGCTCATGGTTGAGTCAAGCTTGTGCAAAACAAAAAACTTTATTGAAAAATTGTACATATATAAAGAAGTTTTGCATCACCTGTCACCTTGCACTTTGTTGTGAGAACGTTTTCGCACTTCGCGTAAGTTACCAGCGATGCGATGTACGAAGCTTCCATTAACGGTTATCATTTGGCCGAAGTGTCGCACGGCAAGCCCTATTATGTGTACTGCATCGAGATTCTGGAGTCAAAGACTGGCACTCGATATTACATCGAGAGAAGATACAGCGAGTTTAGCGCGTTACATCGTGCGGTACGTCATTAAATTTTTTTAATTTATATAACCTGTTAAATATACATTATATATGTACATAATTCATATACTTATGTACGTACTTCATATATATATATTAGCATAATGGAAAAAAATGTCTGGCAACTTTTTAAATTACTATACTATTACGTTTTTTAGTATGCTCTAATGCCACATGTCTTTACGTGTCACATATGCACGAGATCTAGTTACAAGATAATGTGTTAATCTTTATGAATTAGTGGTGACAGATGGTTGTTTTGTATTAGACAGTTTTCTTTTAAAATACACGTGTCGTTTAATATATGTGTAACAATTATTGTGTAGAACAACAATCTTGATTTTAGTTGAAAAAGGACAATGCAGATATTGCACCATTTCCCCCTAAGAGAGTAAGAAACTCACAACCAAAAGTATTAGAGCAAAGACGAGCTGCGTTGGAATTGTACATACAAAAGATGTTACGTTTATTGGCAACAAAACAACAAGTTCTCAATTTTCTGGGCATAGAAAATCAGAACACTAACTCATCCCACAAGAGGTATTTCTTTAAACTGTTGAGAAAATAAGACTAAACGTGAAAACAGCATTTAGTGTTTGTGTTATCTTGTCTTGTTGTTATTTTTTAAGAATGGATAAGACTTCAAACAGCTTAATGGATAATCATCAGACCACTCTCGGGCATCATCCGGTTTTAACTTTTCACTGTGATCCATATGTCCAAGCTGACTCATCCAGCAGTCTTCCAGATGTTGTAACCACTGGTGTGTTGTTAGGTATATACAAATCGTGAAATTATATGCTATTATATAATCAATTTATGATCAAAAGAGCCAAAAATGGGTGTTATGCAAATGTTTCAAATGTTATTGCACAAACCCAAGTTTTAATCCTTACTACAGTATTATTGCAAAACCTACACTTTTTATCAAGCAAACGAAATTGCCTATATATTTACATCTTTTTAATAAGTGTAATTTAATCATAAGTGCATTTTTAACTATGATAACATCCGGCAACCAAGCTGAATAATAATATGTATATATAAATATTGTTTCTGTAAAAACATATATTGTACAAGTTTTACTTTTTACATAAATGACTGTATTTTTCCTTGTAAATGCAAAAAAGAGAAAATAATTTTTTGAACAAGATCATTAGTTGACACATATTTGATCTCTAGCTACTATGATCCAACAAGTTCATAGAATAAAGGACTAATCAGAAAAATAAAGATTGTACAAGATGAAATGCTTCAAACGGAGGAATTGTGAGACTTACGTCCGGATTTACAATTAGAAGTGCAAGTCGCAGTTTAAAAATAATCCCTAAACCAAGTCACTTGGACAAGTCGTGTTGAAGACGCACCTTAACACTCGATCGGTTCTCATTGGCGTTTCACCGTCCGACACCTGACGACCGTGTGCGAAACTCAACGACGGCATCGAGCGCCGATACGACAACGCGAGGTAATATCCCACGGATTTCCGCTTCTGTTTCGCGTCTCACCTGACACAATGAAAGCACGCAAAGCAAGATGAGTGGGGGTGAGCTCGCGGGGGAAAAAGAGAGGCGCGACTGAACTGAGAGAAAGAACAAAAGGGAAGGTGGGAGAGAAATCGGCGAGAGCTCGTTTCTGCCGTCATGGCTGAATCATTGTGAGTGCTATTCCGCGTAGAGAAACTGATAACAAATGACGCGCCGCGTGTGATTCACACCACCTTTAGCTTTCGGACGAAAGGATCTTCGCGACACTCCTCTTCCTCGCCACACAGTGGCGTACGGTCGTGACACCTGATCCTGTTCGATTTCGGGCCCCCCCGGTGGCGATCCGAGCATCGCCGTTCAGCCTCGATGCCGAGACTCCACGACGACGATACGTGATAAGAGAGACAATTTTTTTTCCTCTTGTGTGTGCGGTGTCGTGCTGTGCAGCGGCTGTGCGTAGTGTGTGTACACATTCCCCCGGTCGCTGATTTGCACGATGAACGGGTTAAGTCTGAGTGAACTGTGTTGCCTATTCTGCTGTCCGCCCTGCCCGTCCAGAATCGCAGATAAACTGGCATTTCTACCGCCCGAGCCTACATACTCGTTCGTCGAGGACGAGGGCTCCAAGTATACGATCTCCTTGTCGGAGCGCGCCGAGTGGCAGTACACCGAGCGCGAGAAGGAGGCGGTCGAGGGATTCTACGCGAGGACGTCGCGCGGCAATAGGATCGCGTGTTTGTTTGTGCGATGCTCGGCGACCGCGCGCTTCACAATCCTCTTCTCGCACGGGAATGCCGTCGACATCGGCCAGATGTCGAGCTTCTACTTCGGTCTGGGCTCGCGTATCAACTGCAACATATTCAGCTACGATTACTCCGGTTACGGGGTATCGGGCGGCAAAGCGTCCGAGAAGAATCTCTACGCGGACATCGACGCCGCGTGGCACGCGTTGCGTACGCGCTACGGCATCAGTCCGGAAAATATAATCCTGTATGGGCAGAGTATCGGCACGGTTCCGACGGTAGACTTGGCCGCGAGATACGAGGTCGGCGCGGTGGTGCTGCATTCGCCGCTCATGTCCGGGATGCGGGTCGCTTTCCCGAAGACCAAGAGAACCTGGTTCTTCGACGCGTTCACCAGGTAAAGAGAAGAAAATAACTTTGCGAATATAAACTTCTTTGAATGAGCTGGATCACCGCAATCGGTCCCGACTATTGTTCTATAACGGGATGTTCTCTTTATCGAGCGAGATAAGAAACGTGTGTCAGGAAGCTATCACAGACATGTCTTTATAGATTTTTACATATGTGAATGTGCACGTGGCGCGTAAGCGTAGTTCTTTGTTTATCGAAAATGAAGTTTGGACTTCCATATTTTTTTATTGTAAAAATACAGATAAGTAAATAATACAACGGTTTAAAGAACAATTGAATAACGCAAAAGTTAAAGAACAATTACACGAGATACACAAAAAAATTCCACATTCCATTTTTAAACATGTTAAGAGTTTTATTGGTCGATTAAATACATTTCATTATAAACAAAAAGTGTGATTGCAATTTCCTAATAATAAAAACTGGTTGGTCATCCGATTCCGACGTGGATGATATATTTTATACGTCGATAACTACAATTCGAACTAAAGTCGCTAATATGACGTTGAGAAGCTATACAAGTTTGCAACCGAGCAAATACTATAAATGTGGTCGTATGTATTAATGAAACCTGTTTGTTGCGCGATATTTGCGCCGTAATGTTTTGGTGATTGATTTTCCATCAGTTTTGCAATGTTTATTCGGCTGTATCAAAGTTGAATCTTATTGTTTACATACATTTTACAAAGCAAATATATAATTCCGTGTACTTTTTAAAATTAAAACAGAGCTTTTCAATTTTGTTATTTATATTTCATTAAGTTTATTCTTCAGATTTCACTTGCGCTTATTGCAACACTTTTTTTTATTGATTTTACATCTCGCTAAATATACTTTCTAATATCATTCGTAATGGAGTAAATAAGACTGTCACCGGTGTATATGCGCTGCCCTTGTAACGCACGTGTTACCTATATACGGATGACATGACAATCAATGTGTCAAAGTTAAAAATAATTCTCAGACAAAACTTTTGTTTTGTATTTGCTCCGGTTTTCCAATCGTGCTCCAGCGCTTTATCTCTCGGATAAAGAGTACAAGAGTTTAATAACACCGACGTTTAATTTTAATCCACAATTCTATATGTAATTAATGCTGAACGATGTCTGAACCTGTTGTGATTTTTCAGCATAGATAAAGTACCGAAAGTGACGTCTCCTGTTCTGGTTATTCACGGTACGGAAGACGAAGTAATAAACTTTAGCCATGGCCTGGCGATTTACGAGAGATGTCCACGTGCCGTAGAACCGCTGTGGGTCGAGGTATCGGAAATCGATAACATATTCTTTTGCAATAATTGTTTCGCATTCTGTTCGACTTCTTCTTTATTTACATTGATAATTACATCGTAATGTATTCCAGTTATATACTTTCATACACACAAGTCATGTGGAACGAAATCTATATAATATGTAATTTTTCAGGGTGCCGGTCATAACGACGTAGAGCTGTTTAACCAGTACCTCGAACGATTAAAGCAATTTGTAAGTGTGGAATTGGTGAACTGACGGCGACTCAGCCTCTCCCAGAGTCAGGGGGGACAGGGAGGAGGCCATTTGTATGCGAGCTCGGAACGTACCACTTCCAACAACTCCAACAACTCCAACACCGTCAGCTCCATCTCGACGAGCACTCCAACGGAGAAGCTTGTCTAGCAGTCGCCTCCCACAGGGGAGAAGACGCCTGTCCTTCCCTGTGACGAAGAATCATCCTTTGCTTCTGTGGATGATGTGTTCTTCTTTTGCGAGCAACAGCAGGCTATTAATCAGGAAACTCATCACTCGGACTCCTTCAAAAAGACGCGTTCCAAAGACGAAGCCGGGGGCAACTCGAAGAAATCCAGTATGAAATCGGAGAGCAAGTGCTCAAAGCAGAAGGACTCCGCCTCGGCGTATGCTAAGGACAAAAGCCAAGGCAAAGTTGCCACCGGCGAAAAGGTGATCGACGGCACCTTGTCAAAGTGCAGCAAGTTCACCAAGAAACATACTTACTTACCGAAAAACCTGAAAAACCCTTTTGCTCAAAGTCAAAAAAATGTAGTTCACAGAAGCTTGAAGAATTCGTTCGGGCAGAATCACGAGAAGATAGACAGCCAAAGAAATCACGCCACGTTGATCGATATACTAGTAGAAGACTGCCGACAATGCGCGATCGTAGAAAAGTCGGTCGCATCGTTTTCCAATGCTTCCGGTGACGTTAAAAAGGACATTACTGATTGTAGAGGTTCCCTCACTCAGCCCGTAGCGGAGAGTAAATCTCCGGGATCTCGATTCAAGTACAACTGCATAGAGTCAGCGTTGGAGTCGAATAGCGCCGGTAAGGACGGCGGGCAACGTTACTACAATAAACTCTCGATTGTCGACAATATCACAAAATTCACCAAGTCCGACGCGGCAAAGACCGCGGAACCCACGAAGAAGTTTCCCTGGAGTTGCGCGTGCACGAAACTGAAGAGGAAAAGCCTCGAAAAGTGCAAGGAGCAAGAAAGGAGCGATTCCACTGAGAGCTTCGACTCCTACAACGACGCCAAACAGCTAAAAAAGAAGAAACCTTGCAGCCCGTTGATGAAGAAACTCGGCCGATCGTCCACCCTAACGGTGGGCACGGACAAGATCACGTTGAACCTGCCAAAGTACTCTCCGTGCGCGAGCAGATTGGCCGCTAGCTCGAAGATTCTGCCGTCCGATCTGGCAACCGATCCGGAGAGTCCGCTTCATGTTCCCCGCTCAAGAAGTCCGTCTCACATCGATATACAGGCCGAGAACGACCCTGCCAAATCTGCGGACAGAACGTCGATGCAGGCCAGTCTATCACTCAACATACAGCAATTCCAGAAGACGCGTTATACCCCGCGCAGTCGCAGCGTGGGCGACAGCTGCGTGACGTCGCCAACCAGCGACGCGACCACGAGCTACTCGCCCACCGGCACGGAGGTTCTGTCACTCGAAGAGGTCGGGCCGCACACGTCGGGTACATCGTCGGCCGAAGGTTCGGGCAGCAGTTACCTAGAAGTCAAAGAGAAATTGGACGCCGAGTGCGTCGACAGACGGGCGACTCTTGAGACAAAGTGTTAATGAAACGCGCATAAGCCATTCTCTCTTCCAAGCTATAATATGTATTTTACACAAGGGAGGATCACAGTTCCGTATGCATACCGTTAAAAAAAAAAAAAAACCGCTTGGGCTGTAATCGTGTTAGTGAGAAACTGTACACAGATACACACATACACACACATACATAAAGGCAGGAGATATACACAGACACACAGTTTATAAAATTTATTATATTTCTAGAAATGCGCGCGAGAAAAAAAGTATATATATATATATTATATATATGTACTTGTGCATATAAAAAAATAATCTTATCTGTGTATGCACGCTCTCGAACGCGTGTGGTTTACGTACACATAAATTAAGAGTGGAAGTATAGATGAACTAGGTTTTGACACGTTTTTTGCAAGAATAGGCTGCGGAACGTTGTTGCGACAAGTGCGTCGAGTATTATCATTATTTTTTATCCTCCTTAAAGTTACTAGAATGATCCGATGTGATTAGCGTGTGTGTTGAACACACTTCTTTGCTTCGGGAATGAGTGTTGGTGCCATTCAACAAAGAGATGTCTTACCGAATATCCGCATTTTCTTAATTTAAAGTAATCAATAGATAAAAAAAATTTTGAGTATTATATAATTGGAGTATTATATACATTTTTTTATCTTTAGTTGAAACACTCGAAGACTAAAAAGTTTGTCAGTTTATTATTGTTGTCAATTGCATTTTTATATATATATATATATATTTTTTTTTTAATTTCTTTATATATGTGTTTAGATGTAATTGCGAGAGGTGGTGGAATCTTCATTTCTGTTCAGGCGCATACGATGCATTTTATTAGATTGATAGGTGAGAGAGATCTGGTGCGGCGAGGAAAATGCGGATCTTTTCAGGAGGTTGTATGTTTCGCTCGGTGATGATAAACGACGGTTGTAACGGTAATAAAGGTATTCGTTCTAATATCCATTGACGAAGGATCCGCCTGAGAAGGATTGGACATCTTCCAAGCTGATAAAAAAATTGCACCACGCGTTGGCACAGTTGGAAACGAACAGGAGAAAAGAAAATCTTACACGTGCATGTGTATTGCGTCCCGCAAGTTTTGTTTTTTTTTTTTTTTTTTTTTACCAAAAGCTGAACAACCAAACAAACAAAATGTGTGAGCAACAATAAGAATGCAAATCGCTGAGGACAATATTACTGCCAAAACAACTTGACTATGAATTAATTAATTTCTAAGGAAGTGATGCGTGTTGTGCGAAGGACCTCGTCTATATAGGTACGTTTCTCGTTAGTATTTAAAAAAAAAAAAAAAAAAAAAAAAGAAGATCCTTTCTTTCTCAATGTACGAAGGCGGTTGTGCGGATTGCCGTTGCGCGAGATAATGTTTACATCGCGATCCAAGATGCACCTCATTGCGTGAAGCATCTTTTTTGCTATTTCTATATGGCAGCATTGTTGATACTTTTTATCGGCCGAAATTGTTTGTCTCGGGTATTGCGTCAGTGTGTTTTAAGGAGTGGAAATTTTAAGACGAGTTAAAATGTCAATTTAACGAGAGATTAGGGGGAAGTGATACATCGATAAGTGTATAAATCCGGTTTCTACCGATTCAGGCTATTTTGTGCCACACACGCCCTTGCAACTTGTTGAAGGATGTTTACTAAGACGTAGGAAACGACAAACATACGTGACATACGTACGAAGGAGAGAAGAAAATGTAAATTAGTTACGTAAAATGAAGAGCGAGATTTCGCTGTGCTTTGCACGTTTTTTACGAGAGACTTCGTTTCTTAATCTACATGGCGACGGAGATGTTTGCAGAGATCTGATGATGGAGACACTCGAGTTAGAGCTAGAGATCTAAGTTTTTTTTTTTTTTTTTTTTAAGTATATTCCATCGAGTTGTCGCGAAGTCTAGCGAACACACACAGTAGTTATACAAATCCATCAAACAATGAGTGTCTCCACATTTTGTTTTCTTTTTTGTAAATGACAAATCGTAGATTTACATCGTGTATTTATCGTTAAACGTAGCTATCTGATTCTCCGCAAATTCGACTCAATTAAATAGAATCAAAAATATCGTTAATATCAAGGGGCGGGGACTTAAAAATTAAATGGCCACGTTTAATGTTAAATGAAATGATAGTATGTCAGTGCTCACTTAAGATCGATCATTTTCCGTGTATCCGAGTCTCTTTCGTTTTGCACGAAACGTACATATATCAGTAGAGGCGGCTGTGAAAGAATTAGTAAATGTATTTATAAGATGTCCCAGACTAGACAAAGTAAAACGTTATTTCTTGTGAAATTTATTAATACTAGTTAAAATTGCATTAAAATATTATTAGTTTTTTTTCTGAAAGAGATAAATTTCTCGTTAAATGTAAAGAATTTTCTCCAAATTGAGAAACTGAAAACAACACTATGAATATAAAGTAATTACATAAACTCTCTGTTCGTTAATTGTTCAATTCGAAGTGGATCCGCTTAATAAAATTTTAATATAAGAGATTGTTAGAAGACTTATTGAATTTAATCACAAGGGTTTTAAGAGTCAACACAGATGCTGATGCGAAATAAATTGAGTGCAATTTTATTTAGCTAATTTATTTTTACAAGAAATAACGGTATTTTCTTTTATTCTAGGACATCCTATAGTTTGGGATGACGAACTTCCAATGCAGCAATTTTAATCGTGTGTGTTCTGGTAAAATTCTTTACCGAGATACATTAGTGCAATGTACAGATTATCGATAGACAACCAAGGAGATGTTGTAGAAATGAAGGATCGAGATAGAAAAGCGACAGAAAGTTGTTCGAAGCGGCAGAGAACTTAGTGCCGATTCGGCGTGCTAGTTCCTGTGTTTTATCATTGCTATTTGTCATTATCAAAATTCACTTCATCATCTCACGACACGAATTGTACGTTTTTTTTTCTTTTTGCTCTCAATTCGGGTCTAACTGTCGCTGTCGATCTTTTTCTCCATTTTAGTGATTACTTTATAAGTCAAAGAAGAGAAGAAAAAAAAAAAAAAAACGTTGGCGCGATGAAAACCGAACTACGTTGTTGTGTTCGTCATGAAGATTTTTTTGCACAACGCGGCATTTGGAGATGTATATCAGTTCTCTCTCTCTTTCTTCTATTTTCTCTCTCTTTCTCAATCCTCAGAGTCAGCTATTCATTTCTGCCTCTTTTAATCTCTCACTCTATCTCTTTTCCTCTCTGTATTTCTCTTTCCTTACTTTTGCTCGTGTTTTCCCCTCTCCTTCTCGCGCTCGCGAGTGATCGACCGGTTTTGAGCAGCACTTTCGTCTTTCATGGTCGCGCGTCGTGCGTACGAAGAAAACTGGTGCTCTCGATGCTGTGCGAGCGAGCGCCAAACGGATTCACGCGATATATGCGTTGATATTCGTAAATTGTACATAATAGCGTGTAAGCAAAGTATTAAGAAAGAAAAAAACAAGCGTTAACGTACTCTCCTCGTTCTCCCACATAATTCTGTAATTCCCTTCGGTATCACATGTACTTACAAAAAAGGGAGGGAGAGGGGATATGCTGAAAGAAAACGTTTATATATATATATACACATATATATATATAGCGACAATTACAGCTGTGATGTAATTACCGGAGGTGGAGGCGTAAAGGCAGAGAGACTTTTTGCTTTGGATGTAAAGTTGAAAACGCGCGTGCAGACACATCTTGAAAAAAGAAGAAAGAGCGAGGGAATATTCAAAGCCTGTGCATTGTCGAACAAATATCGCGTAAGAACATTCATCGTTTGTCTAGAACATAAGAATTATAATTTTAGGGAGAGAAATAAGTGACGTTTGTTTCTTCGTAAGGACACGTAGCAGGCGTAAAGAAAATTCACCGCTAGGTACATCCGAATAAAAAAAAAAAAGAGATTTGTCATTTTAGAGTTTTATATTTCCATCGGCACTTGACCTTTTGGGCGTACTATCATCGCGCAAGTACTTTACTAATCCTGTGAGAAACAAGAAAAACCGTTAACACAATGTATAATTATGATGTAAATTACATGTTTAAGCACATATTATCAACACAGCGTGTTTTATTTAAACCAGAAGAGTTCAGAAGAGAGAGAGGAACAGATTTCCGGTACAAATTTGTAAATAAATTTTTTCCTCAATTTACCACAGCGAATAACTTCGGGTTTTTCTATCACAGATTTTTCCATGTAATAAATATCTTTTATTTCGTTTAAATATTACACGTGCACATTTTTGCGTCTACGTCTATGACTAATAATTTCAATTTGCAGTGATGATGATTATATCAAAGCGAAGAAACTTATGTGAAAAAACTCCATTTTTTATGTAATATAATTCTTGTCGATTATATTCGATTTTTTAAATTATTTTTAGGCGTGGAAATTTATAGAAAGTATCAATATATTAATTTGTCTATGAATTGAAGCAAAGAAAAGGCAAGTACTCTTAATTCTTTAATATTTTTCTATACAATCAGTGAGGATATAATAATGGAATTTTTCTCAAAATGTATCGTAAAAAATAATTCATTATTTAAAAAAAAAAGTATCTTGCTGCATCCGCGAATGTCGTTAAATATGATACATAACATTGATACTTTTGATAATAAAAAATCGAAATATTCAACATACACATTTGCTCTATTTATTTTTATTTCCAAACTATCTTGATATATTTTTTAAAAACGGATACGTTACATGAAAAAAACTTTTCTATAATAAACAACACAAAATTCCCCTGCAATATAGGTTGGAAGTAATTCAAAGTGATCAAAGATTCTCTAGAATATGCTGTGATAATGATTTGTCAGGAATATTCTCTATTTCAAAAATAAGACAAGCGTTTTGCGGGTTTAAATTTCCCACGTACGGTACTCTTTAGAATATTTTTTTATCGTGTCACAGACCGCGCACGGATTTTGTCGCCGATTGCGTTACTTTACGTCGAAGGTCATCGCGTCTCCGCGACGACGACGACGACGACGAAGAAGAAGGAAACGCTGCGCGCCATGAATATAGGCTGGTACGCCATACTGCGGCACCTTCGCTGTGCAGCTCACCTGCGCTGAAACCTGATGCCGACGATAAAAATGAAAACAGGTTACGCGGCAGCTCGCGCTCCAACGGCTACGCTACACCTCGAAGGAGCGGACCCCGAGTTGCTTCGAGGAAGAGGCCAGATTTTTTGCTATCATATGAGAGAAGAGTCCCAAACCGGCCATATTTCCTTTCGATTCTTAGAACACACTTTCGAGCCGATTATGTTCTTCTTTCGCGAAAATGCAACGCTCTAGTTTTTGAATTACAGCGAAGCCGACCGGAAGTGAACAGTTTTTAGTGTGTGCGACGAAACTTTCTAGAACGCGTTTAAGTGAATTTTATTTTAGATTCTTGGAAATTTTCTTATTAAAAAGAATTTATTATATAAAAGTAATTAAAAACTACTTTAAATGAAATAAAAAATGCATTTCTCATTGCTGATCGTTTTTTCTTACCGCGATAGGCCGAAGCTCGCACCGGTAATTACCGCATGAGAGCATTCGATTACGTGATTTCGCCGATGCCATTAACTCACAAGTTAACGCGCGGTGGAATAACCTGGATGATCGTTTGGAAAATTGAGATTTATCGCGGCGCGATGAGCAAGCAGGATCGCGAAAGATCTAAGATGATGCAAATTTAGATGATCGCGATCGATTTCTACGAGCATTATGTATGTATTTTCACGGTGTACATTTACTGGATCTATTTTTATCCGGAGGTCGATCTCGTCATTCGATCTCTCTCCTTTAACCGCGCGCGACAGGAGACGTATTATAATTTACATGCGGGATTGTAGTGTTCTTCTGAATTTGGCGAGTTTTCGTCCTGCCACGCCCGTGTATCGCGCAGCGTCGCGCAGTCTGCAACGATACGCAAGTCTCTCGCGCTTGCTCTTTGCCGCCACATTGCTCATTGTCCGGTCTCGATCTCGCTCTTTTCTCTCTCTCTCTCTCTTCTGTGGCACGTACGCACGTACGTACATTTACTTATAAAACGTCTATGTGTGTGAGCGCTTGCGAAGCGAAGCCGCACACACGCAAAGGCGCCTATTAAAGCCTGAAATAACTCGCGGCGAAAGAGAGCGTATGCGCGCGTAACCGGCGTTACGTTCGCGTTTAACGTTGTACGTGCACGCGTTACACGCGTGATCGGCCGATCTGTCCCACGTTTTACCGCGGAAGCGGAATTTAAGCGATGTATCCCGTGCGAAAATCCGGAAAACAATCGGAGGGCGCGTGCGCGCTAGCGCGCGATCGCCTCATTAAGGAAGCTTCCTGCTGTGTTTTCCTACGCGCGGCTTGATTCTATCGAACAACGCGCGATTACCTCCTGGTCTGACAGTGTTTCCGGATTTTCCGTTTTCTACCCCCGGGTGTATAATGAAACGATATAAACACGCTCAGTTAACCGCGATGAAGAGCGTTAACCAGCACCAGTCCGACCGAACCGAGGGATGCAATTAAAGCGATCGGCGCGAAAGACCTCTCTTTTGTGCACTGCACGGTACGAAAATGGAGCGATTGGCGCATCGACTGTTGGGCGCGATTCCAAGGCAGTCACGGTGCTTCTCCGATACGCAAATGACGCGCATCGGAAAGCCCGCACGTCTACGTCTCGAGTTACAAATTAACAAGATGCTCTCTATCTCGCGTACGTTCTGTGAACATACACATCATCAACCCCCATTTGTGCACAAAGCGCGTGTCATGCCGTCCTAACGCGGCAGTTGTCGTGTTTTTAATACGATATAATATCGAGGTGTAGGGAGGAGAGGAAAGAAGGGCGCGGGATCACGATAGAGGATATAACGGGGGCGCGGCAATATTAAATGTTTGATTTATCTCGGTCGAATTGTTTGAATTACATGATAACATATGGCTACGCCCAATTACTCCTCTCTTGCGATGCTATAAATGGTCGGTTGATTTTAATTAATTACATTATTGTGCCGTTCTTCGATTAATTCTATTGCGCATCGTCCCTTTTAATGTCCCGCGGTATTATACATATATATATACATATATATATATATATGTACATGCGTATCGAAAATTTTCAATGAAAATCACTCATGCTGAAGAGCATATTATTATCGGTTAATGATATGGAGTTTTCGTTGACACTAGCATAGCTAATATAATAATAATAACAATAATAATGATTTATACATTTTATAATGGATATATGAAGTTCGTATATTTTTGCAGTCAAAAACATCATTATTTCGACAATTTCACATATTTTTAAAAAAGTATCGCGTACGGTACTTCATAATGATGCACGACTCTGTACTCTATTATTGGGTTATGATGCGAAAAATTATATGCCATTTATTATTATTGCGCAAGCACACAGTGAAATAAATTATTGCTATCTGATTTGCGCGATAAAATAGCTAGTAAATCTTAATCATTTGTTATCGAGTTCATTTTTGACAGACGAAGGGAACACGTATCAGAATTAAATTATAAGGCCATTTTTTAAAGCAAGACTATAAAGGGCGCTTTTCTGGGGCATTTTTTTACCGAACTATTTCATAAAATGCGGTGATATGTGAAAAAAGCTAAAATAATACGATTTTTTGCTCTTTTGATGTTATAATCCAATGGGGCGTTAATTATTTCGGCCTTTTCGTTTTAGGTTTATTTCTCACACAAAGAATAAAAGAAAGAGTTTTTCTATATACTAGTTGTACCGTTTGCTTATTGCAATGTTAAAGAAAAATGTGTTTATAAAAGAAAACACCCGTTTATATGATAAAAAACCCGTAGAGTTTTCTTATTATCAACGCAAATTTGTGATTAGTGATTAATTATCTATACAGTAACTACAGTGTTTCTGTTAATTTAATAATGTGTATGCTAAGATTTTATTAATTCCATTCTTATAGTGTTTATAATTGCAGAACAACTTAAACATTTGTTGTTTACACTCACATTGCATGTTGCAATATCGTGCATGCCTTTTATACTGTGTAGTCTTTATACTTTTCTTTCTGCATTCTTTTCTAGTTTGTGCATTATTATAGGACCTAATCCAAGGAAGTATAACCTTCAGGACATTTCTATGAATCAGCCGTTTCTATGGTGTCATAAATATACAAATATCTAGATGCGAAACGAGTGACTCAAAAAGTGATAAAAATTTCTAGATCCAGTGAGGCATACTAAAATATAGATATATGTATATTTAAGTGAGTTTAAAAAGCTTAATAATCCTTCGATAAAAGAACATACACTACTGGACAACAAATAAATTAATAATTACTTTTTTAAGATATAGTTTAACGAGTTTATAACGAGTTTATAACGTTTTACCTTTCAATGTAAACAGGAACAATATTCGCTTCGTTTAGAATCGACTTCCGTTTCCTAACTTCGCATTCTCTGCGGACGCGAATTCGCAGGATTCTCGCCGAAAGGTCTTTGGTCGGGAATGCGCGGCCCTGTGTCGAGTACGTACTGAGAAATAACCCCGCGTGAGTACCGAGAAATAACCGTCGAAGGCCGAAGAAGGAGTTAAAGAATAGTTGGAGTAAACCCGAAGAACGGAGCAACGAGCGACGTAGCGTGGCGCGACGTGGCGTCGGTAGTGACGGAGGGGAAAACAACACTCGGCTGCGCGGTGGCGCGGGCGTACTACGAAGCGGAGAGAAGAGGGAGAGAAGCGAAGTGCGCCGAGTCTCGACAGTAGCGGCAGCGAGCAGTTGGCGGCAGTTGCGACTCGAGCGGCAAGTGGTGCGTGTGTCGTTCCGTTCCGTCCGTGATATACGTGTTTTTCGCGCCGCGCTCGGAGACGTGACGCGGAGTCGACTTCTTTTTTTTCGTTTTCCCTTTTTATTTCGCGCGGCGGATCGTCCGATCTACACACGGAAAGAAGCTGGTGTGTTGAACGTTGAATACACCGGTCGACGACGCGCTCGGCGGCGGAGTTGTGTTTTTTAAGTGTCAACTACACGCCACTTTGTTGTGCCAATCGTCAGTTTTCCTCCTTCCCCTCCCTCGTCTTTTTCATTTCTTCCCGTCGCACGAGGACCGGACGTATTTACGGAGCATTTACGGGAGGGGGGATCTCCTTCATCGGCGTCTCTCGTGGCGAGGAGAATCAAGTTTCTTCTTCGGGGACTTTCGTGAGGCCTGTCTGCGAGACGAAGAGGATAAACTCGGAGTAACTCAGTGCGCTTCTGTGTGACCGGTCGACTCTTCTTCTTGGGTAAGTCGCCATTGTCTGTTAGCGCGCGTCGTCGATCTTCCCGCAGCAACTTCACTCCGAATTCGAATTCGGAGCAAGCAACGCACTCTGTGTGTTTTTAAAACTCGACGACGCTCGCCTGTATTTTATGTTTGCGTGCACTTTCTACACTTCATCTATTCATCTCTTTCCGTTAGTATAATGTATAACAACTCTACTTGTACGTTGATCTCGCAAGTAATCCGCGTGTAAAAGTTCAAATTCCATGGAGCAAATTTGTTTTTCTTTTCTCGCCAAACGTCAGAAGTGTAGAAAACATAAGTGCGCGAATATATTTCAACGTTCTGTACGTATATGCGTTTCGCGCATAGTTCTTCGCGCTGACTTCGCTCGTGTCTTTCAAATTTTAACTCGATCCGACTACACATCACCTTACGCTTTGAATCGTGCATCCGGTGTTCGTGTCAAATTATACAGAGCGCGCTTATATATAGGTGCAGTTTAGCATTTCTCGCTGCGCTGTGTTTAATCCGGTAAGTCTCGGTTAATTATGCGTTAAAAGTTTTACGGAACGCAGGGCAAATTGCGGAGCCGCGCCTGCACAAAATCGAAACTTCCTCAACAATCTTCTCGTAGTCCGATTTTTCTTTTATCATTTTTCGCGACGCGTATTTAAAACGTGTAGTAGATCTGTTCGTCACACAGTTGCAATTTTTTTGTATCTTCTTTTTTTTTGTTTTGTTTTCTTCTTTCTCGACTGCAAACGTATACACGTTTCCATTTCCAACGTACAAGCCGTAACATGGCTGAGAGCTAAAGAGAACAGAGAAATGGCTTATCGGCGCACCGTTAAGGGGTCCGAACACGGGACCGTTGTCTCTCGCAATTAGAAGTGCTTGAAGCGTGAAAAGCAACGTGCTGTGCACGCGGACGCGCCCCGGCCACCACCAGCGCGTTTATTCTCTGTTGTCACGTTGCGTCCCGGTTACCTTTTGTCATAAATAAATACACGCGCACGCAACTACGACGATATTGTCCGCCCTCCGTTTGTTCTCCCCGTGTGTTATTTTTCTTCTTTTTTTTCCGAGAGATAGTCGCGTTTTTCGCTTTCCTCTTCCACCTCTTTCTTCTGTTCCTCTCTTCGGACGTGTTTTTTTTTTTGGTGGTGCGGCCGAAGCGCCTGTCGATCTAAATCGTTTTTTCCGACAAGAACAATTTGCCGAACAAAAGTTCGATCCGGGTGACGCTGTAGGCTTTTATCGAGTAACGCTGCGAGTTGTACAGCGTACAGCAAAAGTCGAGTTTTGAAAGGAGGGGTTGACGTTTAGCGGAGTTTCCGATCGTGTCGAATTTGATGCGCGCAATTTTGACACGCGCGCGTGCAACACGACAAGGCTTTACATGTGTATATATTTCTTTTCCGCATATAATGACACGATTGTGTGTTGCGCCTCGCGAGGAATTAGTAGAAAAAATCGTACATCTGTAGATGCTTCAAAAGAGTAATGGTTAAAAGTAACGGATAATTTTTTAACGTACAATAGAAATAATCGACTTTGTATTTTATCACAATTTTCCGTTCCAGGCTTTTGATATTTCTGTTACACATGAAACATTATAAAATATTTCAGCGGCAATAAATGTTGAATTTTTATTTTGTCCTGTAGCGCACTTTCGAAGTTAACTTTCTTCTTAAATTATTGATATTTCTGCAATCTCGTAAACATTAACAGAGACGTGTGTTTACACACGTAAACTTATTAAATCTCTAAAAGTCACTAGAGAAATAAATCCGACAAGAAACGTCCGATCGTACAAAAGCGTGTTTCCTTCTCGTAAAACTTTCATAAACTCGCACGGATAATTAAGCCGAACGAACAATTAACATCTTGATTACTTTCGCGAGAGAAAAATCAATTTTTTTCTCGTCGAGAATTCTCTCGCTTCGCGATATTAACCGCATGTTTTGCGACATTGTGTACACACCGGGAACGTCTTTATCATTGAGCCGCCAATAAAAACGTAATAGCGCCTCCTTAGGCCCGCGGTATATATATATACGCAGCCAGCGATCTAATGAATGAAGACACCCCAGCTAACGAATACGAGCGCTCGTTCGTAGACGGTTTATGAAGTTTTCTTGCGCGTTGTCGCGCCGTGACCACCAGCTTATCGTTTCCGAACACGCGTCGTTACGTTCGAGTCACGGGGCCCCTTCGGGCGACGAGAGAGCTCGGAACCGGTTTCGATCGGCGTCGTTCGGGTAGCCGGTCGGCCATGTATGTTGTACAAGAGAAGGCCCCGTGCGCGATTCGCCACGACTTTCTAAACTTCCGTCAAGCCCAGCCGCGATCAGTTTCGCTGCACTTTTATTTATCCGATTCCGTGACACTCCGTTGATCGTTAAAAAGCATCGACGAAAAATCCAGGCAGAATGACGAAATCGAATTCGTCACCGCGACGAAAACGTGTGTTAAGTAAGAGACATTTTTCGGGGGAAAGCGGAGTTCTTGTAATTATGCGTTAATGATTTTTTTCACGGATTCTGCGTAGCGATATTGATCAAGTAGTCTCTCAGATATTATTTTTTAAAACAGAAATAAAACTTGCAACGAACGCGGTAGACATCTCGGAAAATCGATGTCTTGTATTTTTACTTGATGAGTGCCGTTTGCTCCCGATGGATATTTACCGTGTTTGCAATCTGACAAGAGATACTACACGTTATCGCATATTTTGACGTTGTATCGCCGTTATTAGTTTTCGAGGAGTAGTCCGTCGCGAACGGTGCGCGCGACGGCGTCTTTGCGATTTCGCGGAAAAGGGAATATCGCGATAACGATTTCTTGATAAAGACGGAAATAGAGAGGGAGAGATAGATTTAGTTTCCAGCGCGCGCCAACTATGAAATCTCATTAGTGCGCGACGATGCCGGTTGCAACAATGGCTAATTAGGCGATATATCTGCTCGCAAAGTTCGGCCTCTCCTTTCTTCCCTCTCCGCAATCGTGACGAAGGGCGTAAGAAGAGATCGATCAGCGGGTATTATCCGCGAGTTTCCCCATTGTTACTTTCAACGTCAAATTGTAATTCTTTCGGCGGGCGAAAGGGTTAGGCGAGTTCTCTCCTATGTGTGTATGCTGAATGCAAACGCGAGTGGGTTCGAAGTTGGCGACCTTTCGGCCAACGCGTGGAATACGAAAGCCGGTCTAATGGCGCGGGTATCGTTCCGTGTATTCGCGCACCGTGACATTCCGCTCGTTTCTGTCCGTAATTACGGTCGCAATGCTGCGAGCATTTTCAAAAACATAAGCTCTATGGTACGTGGCTTAGTCACGATTTGAATTGTGATGATAATTTTGCCGACGTTTCTCCTAACGGAAGTTTTAGATCATTACTAGAAACGAGAGAACTATGAGTTTATCAACAGATAAAATTAGTTATCCATAAAAGTCATCGATTAGACAAATTTGAAGTACATACTAGCTTCTTTCTTTTCGGTGTCAGAACAATTTTAAGTCTAATGTTAAAACCTCTAGTTTTTTTTTCTAATTCTCTTCTTGTGATTTTTCACGTCGACAAAAAACACTAAAAAAACATACGTATCTAATCGAAATTTTTTTAAAAATATTTATTTTTGTCCGAAAACTCAAACTCGAGAAAAAATGCCGAGAAAATTTGCACTCGTATAGGGATCGTATAAGCGCCGTGAACGTAGAACGGGTGCCAAATATGCGGATTCAGATCGCATTTTGATCAACAACAGCAACAAATGAGATTCGAAAAGCGCAGCGCGGCGTGGCGCTTTCGCTCGTAATCTCGTCAAGAACTTTATGAAAGAAATTTGTTATACGATGGACCGCGACGTGTGACTGTCATTAAACTCCTATTCATTTCCGTGAAAAGGGGGAGAAGAGATAAAAATGACACGGTTGTGCCCGCGGAAATGCGGCGCTCTCCCTCTCTGTGCGAGAAGAACACTTCCGCAATTTCGAGGGAAGGAAAAAGCACATCCCGAAACGCTTTACCGCGAAGTAGTCGCGCATGGAATTCAGGTTTCGAAATCTCTTTCCTCTTTCGTTGCAGCTTTCGTCTTTCTCGCGCGTTTTCGCAAGATAGCAGCTTCCCCTCTTTCTTTCCTTCCGTTTACGTACACGTCGCGCTCGATATATTATTTTCCGCGCGCGAAACGATTACCGTCTTTCTCTCTTCACTTGACGACTTTCGACTGAAGTAAATTATTCAAAGCACAGCGTTGTCTGTCGCCGCTTCGTTTGACTTATTAATTCTTCATTAACGCGAATATGATACGCTTGCTACTCGGCAAATTACGTTATAACTTTTTGAACGAGCTATCGCGTTACTTTAATTGCGTCACCGCGGTGTCGCTTGAAATTCCAATCGGCTAATACAAGAATTTTCGCAGCGGCTTCATTAATATAGTCTCATTTCTTGTTCACCGAGGTTTTAAACAACAGACAGGTTTTTTTTTTAGCTGCAGTATTGCAAAGAAATTTTCAGCGCAGTGCTGAAAATTTCTTTGCAATACTGCAGCTAAAACGTAGATACGGAAATTATTTCATTGTTTGAATTACTTTGGGAGTGATGTGTTTTGTACCAATGTGAAGTCGATGTTTCTCTTAGTGAGTTCTCGGTACACCAACATTTTGAATGAAATTCCCATCGCGACTGAAATTTGCGTCAAATAAATATACGGAGGTGAAGGATTCAAGATTACGAGTTCAAGAACAATAGTTTCTCGCGCGAAACGTTGATATATCGATTTTATGGTTAAATGATGGGATAAGAAACGTGACTTGCGCACGCACAACACACACATACGCACGTATACAAAATCCAGAATGTCAAGAAAACGGGTCAGGATTGTCTTATAAAATTTACAACTACGAACTGCAGAAACTGCAGCCTTGGTGGCAACGTTATATATGTATATTGCTTTGAAAACAGTCCGAATAATGCTCTCGCATGTCACGTTTACACCTATATTCATACAATTACGTACTATTCCCGGAAACAAAAAAAAAAAAAAAAAAAAAAAAAAAGAAGAAGAAAACACGCACGCGATATTTTTACTCGTGTGTGTAATATTTAATAATGGCTTTCTCATTACCGGTTTTTTTTAAATTGCTGTTAATCACTTGCGTTATTTTACATTAATGCAGCTGATGCGAAATTAAAATATGTGCATAAAAAAACCACATTATAATATTTTTTGCAAAATATTTTTTTTATGAAGAGTAAATTTTTCAGTGAGAGCGGTTAAAAGTAATCAGCGAGTGAATAGCTGGTCTAAAATTATGCGAAACAAATTTTCTAAAATTATATTAATACTATTATATTTTATCGCGTATCGCGATCAAGTGTCGCACGGAACAATTCAACGTTGTATTACCCGCTTCCTGGGCTATTATACATTCACGACGTGGAAGGGTTAATAAAATATTTGTTGTTGCGCCGACGGCGAAGGTTGACGATTGTAATTTTGCGACATTAATGTTTTAACTCGACTGTGTATTCAAGCGATCGCGCTATTTTACGGCATCTCTTCCTAATAGGTTTCGCTTAATTTGATGC
Organism: Pseudomyrmex pallidus; assembly: GCA_014825455.1. Lineage (NCBI taxonomy): Eukaryota > Metazoa > Arthropoda > Insecta > Hymenoptera > Formicidae > Pseudomyrmex > Pseudomyrmex pallidus. The sequence goes on along the minus strand of QVNV01017470.1, from coordinate 11,532 downwards.
TTTTAGCGCCTAGTGTGTTTATTTCGCCACAGAACATAATCCCGCGAACTCTCCGCGAAAATAAACATGAAATTTACATAGTCGTTTCGAAGGCATTAACGAACAAAAAGTTTCCAACTTTTCGAGCGTAAAAAAAGGGCTCGCTTTCGTTTTGTTTTTCACCTTTTTATTTTGCAAATAAAATTACTGATTCGAATCGCGCGCACACGCACACAAATGAAAGAAAGAGCGCACCGATAATTCTGATTGACAGAATAATTAATACAAAAACAAAACGCGTGACTGGCGTCGCGGGTTTTCGACTTCGTTTGATGAACGTGACAAACTTATTGTATTTCGCGACCAACTTAATAATCCGCGAAATTGAAACACCTGTTAAGAGGATGGGAGATAACGAAGGATTAATGTCCTGGTAACAGCTGATACTAGTGGCTCCCGGCATGCGATTCATGCAATTCTCTCGGCCGGGAAGAGAAAGCGCACGGCTCGTGCGCCGATGAAAAATACAACTCGCCGTTTCTCGTCGAAAAACTTCCTCCGTGAATTACGGAGCCACCTAGACAAAACAATGCGTTTTTGTTTTGTCTCTTTCGTTTTTTTTTTTTTTTTACGTTGAACACACTGCTGATGAAGAAAAGCAGAGGAGACTCGGAACCAAGCCAAGCGCGTATTTATAGGACGCTGAATAAAGCGTCGCGCGAACCGGGCGTCCCTCCTTCTTGATTCTCGATTCGACGTCTTGACTGGCAGAAGTGGGATAAAAAATTTTTTTCTTTATTCGAGAGACAGGTAAATCCTTTTTTTCAGTCATAATGGAAATTCCGTTCATAAAAAAAAGAAAAGTTTTCGTACAGACAATTCGCTGAGAGAGAACATCGATATTCCATACCGGTCAAGAACTCGCTGTAGAAAAAAAAAAAAATAATGTGAATAATGGAACAGTCTGCGAATCTGCATTTACAGCGCGGCGAGAATTTATACGCGATATAGCTATAAAAAAAAAACCACACACGCACACACACATAACACACTTGGCACTTAATGCCTCTGTCGCGAGAAATTAAGTTATTTCGATGTATCGGTAAAGCGCAATTTTTTGATATTTACGACAAAAAGAGTGAGAGAGCACCCATCGTTTGTCGGGCTCGGCTGTAATTCATAATTCAACGTACGATAACAAGTGGCACCGCGAGCACACTTTTCTTCGCCGACAGTTTAAGCGCCGTTATAACGCATCGAGTTATAACCCGCGCACGAAGAACTTGGCGCATGCTATTCTGTTATTACTGTATGTGCACACTATTATTCTAATGCACAGAATGTACAGCACGTTACTAACCCAAGTGTATTGTTATTATTTAACGTCGGATTGTTGTATTATTTCAACGATGTTCGATTGGCGTCATCGTCGAACACGTGTCATCGCTAACTGTTGTAAAAAATGTGCAATCGTGCGCGTAAAAGTTTCACCAGCGAACGTATACACACGTATATTCACGTGCAATAAAAACGATCTATTTTCCGTACGTCCGGTAAAATATCTATTTTTTTGTGCAGTTATAACAAAATTATAATTTGTATTCGTTCCTGACGCTGTGTGTTGACATGAAAAAAAAAAAAAAAAGCGGATTTTCTCCGCATCGTCTTTTTCAATTCGACATATGTTACACGAGCGAACATATTCGGCACACTTTTAATGTTGACGTGAAAAAAGCTAAATATTTCCGACTCCGTGTGTTCCGGATTTAATCTCGTTCAGTCTGACGAAATTGCATAAAGAGACAGGGAATATAGGGAATGAAAATTGAAGTTGATATCTTTCCGTAAAAAGCGACTCGAATTTGTCGCACTTTTGATTCGATTCGGTCACTTATGTCATATCAGATTAAATGAGGAGGCGTGTGACTGATGTTACCAATTACCGCATTATTGCTCTTATTTTTGACGCGTCCTTGTGCGCTCGCCGAGCGGCTATATATACACACTTCTACTTTCTCATCATCAGTTTCGTCAATTTCACTCTCATCGACCGAGTTATACCTACGAATATTGCTCGCGGGAGAGAAACGGTGCGCGTTTTCCGACTTTCAAATCTAGGGGGATCTCACGCGTGCCTGAGATTCCAACGTCGATGCCTCCTTCTTCCCATCGAACAAGACGTCTTGCCTTTTCTTTCACTCGCCGTTTTCGCGCGCTATCTTCCGCGCGGTGTCCGATTACTGTTTCCGTTTCACGATCTCTCTCGCGTTCCTCACCTTTTGACTCCGTTATCATCCGGATACAGAACGCTTATCGGAACGAATCAATTACGCTTAATCTCCAATGTCTGAGAAACTCGATATCCAAGTGTCATTGTCGCGCGAACAGGAAACTTTTTATTTTCTTCTTTTTCCGTAACAAAAAATAACCATTTCGTATCTTTTTACATCCCACGTATATCGGCGACTTCTATCAATCACTTTCTTAGAACGTTCGTGTATTGCGTGTATTGTATATATATATATACACGTTCTGTATCTTTTTATATATGTTATGGTTAAAGCCCTAAGCACGGGCTACCCTAGGATTGACTGACCAATGCGCGGAGCATGGTCAAAGCCCGAAATAGAGTTTTTAGCATACTTTTTAATGTACGCTATTATCGCACTGACATATTATAGATTAGCTTGGGTTAGGTTTTTACGGGGAAGGGGTGCACACGTGTACGATAGTATGTGATACAAAAGATATATATATTTATACGTCTCAAATGTCCATTCGGAATTTGACCGTTGTTCCACGCATTGACCAATCAATCCTGGGACCGCTCGGGCTTTGACCATAACGTACACATATTACAGCTAGAAAGACTGATAAAGTTGCGTCATTTTCCTTCTCGGAACGCGCGTTAAACGATTTTAAGATCTCTCAACGCGCATCTTACAAAGCGTACACAGTTCGCGCGCTTATATTTTTAGTCTCTCTCTTGAAAAAGTTAATAGAAAAGCAAGGGCGGTATCGATTCCGAAGGATGATGCGGCAACGACGACGACGGTGTTATTGTTCGAATCGTCTTCGTATTTGATTAGAATTTCCATTATGGCATAGCGCGGCAGCGGGTTTTTCTCTTATTGCGATCTCCTATTCGATCTTGGCGAGAGAACGGGTCGAACGAACGAATGAACGAGCACGACTATGCGAGTACTACCACCGGCTCTGTCATCGGTTCGCCAGAACGCTCGAGTGTAGAACGGGAGAGAGGGAGGCCAGGGGAGGTTATTACCTCTCAAGGAGTAAAGAAACCTGGCGTGGGCCAGGTACACTCCGTGGAGAAATCCTGCGGTGCGGACTTGTATACAGAGTGTTCCGAAAGCACTCGATGTTATTCCCTTTCACCGGTGATTCTCTCTCTTCTCGTCGAAGTCTTTTAGCAAAAACGGAGCGTCTGTTCGAGACATTAATCGTCGCATTGTCCCGCGGAAATGTTTGCTAGTGCGCCACATTGTTCGAGACATCCTGTTGCGAAGCTCTTTATGTCTTTTTTTTTTTTTTTCTATCGCGGCACCGCACACACGGTTAAGTAACACGGCACGCACAAAATATGATAATTCGCGCATGAATTTATTACGCGTCCGTGACTGAGCGATTATCGGCAGGCGTACAGGTTGCTCGTACGTAATTGCGTGATATATAGATGTATATACAAGCGCGAATATGAAATTATGACGTACGCGGTGAACCGCATACCGCGTGCATGAAAGCTATAACGATGAGGTACGTGGCGCGCTTACATTTGCACAAGTATAACCCCGACGCCGCTCGTTTCGCGACTTATAATACGCGCAAGCAAGGAATGCAATTTACAGCGCGATATGATAAAACTGTATTAAAGCCGTACGGCTTGTCTCTGTCTTTTATCTACACGTGTTAGATTCTTTTATCGCGAAACTCGAGAACGGTCGAATCTTTTCCTTCGTCTCGCGAAACGTTAAATTATCTTCTCATTTTTGTGGCAAAATATATTCGTAATGAATGTTACATGTGTGAGTGACTGGTGGACGAAATGTGGATTGTAAATAATATCAAAGTATGCGTGATTATATTATATTTTGGGTCGCGGAAGAATGCCGCACACGCCGTTTCCCTGCGACTATGCGGGATATGCGCGATGGTGCGTATCGACCGCATATTTGTGTCCCCCGATGGCTCGAAATTAGTACGTTAGCAGTGATTAATTTTAATTGTCGTCCATTAAAATAAATTGCTGAATTTCCCGCCATTGTTTCAAACGCATTCCGACTGTTTGCGATATCCGGCCAACGAGTCCACGCGTATCTGATAAAACTTGCGCCGTGCATGCTAACACACGACATATGTTTTTTTTGGGTCATATTTTGTTTTTCAACAATTGCTTTACCGTAACTAGTTTGGATGTTTTAAGTAGTTTAGCCGACAATTAAGAGATAAAATATCGAGCGAGCTGAAAATGCGCTTTTGTTTGGCAAATCGAGAAGTAAGTGAAAAAAACAACATTTTTTCCAGCATTAAATCCGTTAAGTAAACTCTGCCGGAAAAAGAAACGCGTTCTTAGCTTATTTGCAAAACGATACGATCGATAAGAAAAGAAGCGAAAGCGAATTTCGAAAATATTGCAATTTCGCACAACTTGTCACGGTTTACCGCGCAATATTGCTATACACAACACGGCGTGGATATACAGCGAGAAGGATTTAAACGCCCGCAGAAAAGTCCCCGTCGACTTTCACGTTGCTTTATTACGCGTAATTGGTTACTGCATTCGTTCCACGGAGTTTCACGACACTGAGCACGTGAATGGAACTTGCGTAAATCCCTTACGCAAGTCCCGATTCCTCCCCTGAGTTAGTCCGCTCGAGCGGAATGTTTTCGGCCACGTTACGTTCCCAGGCGTTCGCGTGTGAAGATTCGTTTCCGGAATAGACGGGATTTGCAAATCAAATTCACCTAAAAAGATCGCGAGATAAAGAGGAGCTTTAAGACAAGAAACCAGAAAGAGATACGAGATACGCAGTTTTATTGGGGAACAAATAAGAATAATTTTATATTTCTCAATAAATATTCATGAAACAAACGTTGCGAAATATTTTTTTAAAAGAAGTCGTCATTTTCGAAGATGTTTGAAACCGGATTCCGTCTTCCTCCGTTATATCATGTGAATCGATAATGTTGTCCGATGATTAAAACATTGACGCGTGTTTCTCGTTCGTGTAATTCGCATACACGTGCTTGTAAAAAAAAAAAAAAAGACGTATGCTAATATAGAAGGATTTAACCGGCAGCCCGGAGCTTGTTTGGCTCGCGGCGTTTAATATTGCTGCAACGGCACATGTGTGCGCAGTTTGCACGAAGCGTCCGGGGCCATTGTCGTCGCCCGTAATCGAGGAAACACGCGTAAATACTGATATCGCTGAACTTGATATGCCGGCGAGTGTAATCTATGCGCTTATAGCCGGTCCGCGAATATATCGGCGCGCAAGCGGGAATAGATATCGATGTTACCTAAATACAACACAATCTAAAGAGGAAGCTCTAGCCAACCTTGCTGCTATATGCGCGCGGCGGCGTGAGGCTCGAACGTTAAACTTTTCCCTCCAACCACCTTGCGCGCACAACACACATACACGCGCGGGAGGGAGAGAACGAGAGAGCCATGCAACTCTCTCACATTCCAACAGGTGCGAAACGCGTCACTGCACTTCGGCAGAGGGAAGACGCGCTTTTATCGCGCGCAGAATGCAGAATGCATAGGTCGCGCGATGAAGGCGGCGATGTTTACGTGTGCAAGCGCGTGTATGTATGTATCGTGAACCCGCGTATATGGAAACTGTGAGAGGAAGGAAATAGTTTTGCGGGGACGAGCGAGCGCCGCAAATCCCACTCTTTGTATCCACCGGCACGGAAAATTCGTGAGACTCTCACGCGCGCGCGCGCGCGCTAATCCCGCGAGTTGTTGCCCGTAAACGAATCCCGCTTCGATACTTGGTGCGCGCACGCTGAAAGGACGGGAAATACGGTGCATTTTTCACGAAACACGATGGAACGACGTCTCTTAAACGCGATAGAAATCGATCTCCGACTCCGCAAACGCGTCCTAAATTTAAGGGGATTATTTCCGACGAGAAAAACAGTCGATAATTTGATTTTGAAACGTGAATAAATTGTGGAATTCATCTTTCTCGAATACGTCACATCTCTCTGATGATGTGAGCCCACGAAATTTTTAACACTCGGTAAAATCACGCCGCGTGTCGAGTAACACGCGTTTCTTCATTGATATATTTCACTTTGTAAAAGGGGGAACGAGTTTTTATATACATATATTTATATGTATAACGTGAATTGTCAAAGTCAACTAATTGCGAGATTTTAAATTTCAAGAATTTGTGTCCGCGTGATGCTATATTTTCACAAACGTTTCAATTTAGCTATTATTCGCGAACAATGCGTTAATTCCAAAATATATTTAAACTCATACGGCTTTATTTTATGAGAATGTAATACATTCGTTACTGTAAAAAGTAATTAAAAATTACATCGACATCCTTTGACGGCTTTGCCGCGACCGTGTATAATTTTTTTCATATAGATAAATACATAATTGAGTTACTTAATATAATACAGATTTTATACACGCGTATATGTGTATATAATAACACGCGAAAACAACATTCGCTTCTTTACGCCGTATTCATATATTTATTGAATTTCGAGTTTCTGCGTGAAATATTTCAGTTAACTTTCATTAGCTTTATATATATTCGCGGGAATATACCGCGCTATTGTTTGACGGAATATTTTTCAGCTTATTGCCGGTGGATTGCAACACGGTGTGTGTGTGTGTGTGTGTTTCTTTTCAGAGACCATTTATCCGCTCGGAGTTTCGTGCGAACATCCGTCGCTAAAAACATTTGATCGCGTACATACGCAAGTGTTTCGCTGTCATTTGACGACGGTGGCGTGCACCACGTGATTTCGGCGCATTTGCGTCACAATGGCGCGCATTAAAAACGCAAACGACAAACAATACCGTTTTTGCGAATACTTACGTAATGTACCTCGCGTATCTTTATTGATTTCTCGAAGCAAATGTACCTTTAAATATTTATGAATCGCAACAGTTTGTTCGTTAAACAGCGATTAGAAAATATTTGCCTCCCTTAATCACAATACAAATCGAACTGTCATTTTGCACAGACGGCACAGTCCGTTCGCGCGGATTATATCAACGGATTATATCAGCGCAAACGTCAAACGCGACGGCACGAATTCCGCGTCTCATTCTCTAATCCCACAAAGAGTCGGAGTATTTTAGGCATATAATTTATTTATCCAACTTGTTGCATTGGCGCGCGAGCACAAACAAAACGTTTCGGACTTTCAGTTTGTCTCCGCAATTAACTACCGCGCGCGCGCTGCAGCTTTATAAAAAATAATTTTACACTTGAGTGTAATAAGTTTGCAGAGTTTTGCACACAGCGAGAACGAAATCTCTTGTAGCTGTGTTTTTTCTCTTTCAATATAGACCGTGTTTATCTCTGAACTTCCTCCCATTGACCAGCCGAGTCGTCGATCGTGACGTTCGTGGCACGAACGTCGTGCGATGCGGCGAACGGTCAATTTGAGAACCCGCTACGTTTATGCCACGGAGTGTACGCGAGCGAATGGTTAGCCTTGAAGTCGAGTTTGCGAGTGTCGAGGAGAGACTCGTCGATGCTTTCCACTGTCTCTCTGCGTTCGGAGAGAGAGAGAGCGAAAGAGAAAGAGAGAAAGAGAATTCGAACTTACGTTCGTGCGCGCCTCCGTTACGCCGACAACCCTCGCGTCGTAAAAACTGAAATAGGACCTACGCTATTTGTATGGAAAAGGGTGAATGACCAAGTCTAGTTTTATATATATCTCGCGAGAAGTCGATGTCGAGCAAGCATTTGAGGACCAGAACCGATTTTCCACGTTGATTTTACAAAGTACTCCGTTCTTGCGTGACGATTTCGTCGATTTCTCCTTTACGACACGAATAATTTTAGTTGTAATTTTTTATGCAAAGTACGTTTATTTTGTTCTTTACGTTGTACACGTGACGTTTTTTTTTTTTTTGACATGAAGTTAAATCGTTCATATTTTCAATCGCGAATTCGTGCTGGAAAGGATTCGAAGCACTAAAATCGGGAATGGAGCATTAAATTAGCATCTAAATAGCACTTAATTCCGGTATAGGTTCCATTTCAATCTTTCGTGTGGCGGGTTCGCCAGCTTGATAGAGGTGTTCGTTGTGTAACGTGGGCAGCCGCGACGCTCTTTCGTCCTGCGCGCTTCTCCCGATACTCTCTATCGAATATCGATATGCATAGCGTCAAGATATCGGACTTTCTCTTCCATTTTTTTTTTATTCTTTTCGAATGGTGATGCGCGTGATACGAAATATGCGAAGCGTTTCTGGTGCCACGGGCTCTTTTAAAATCAGGTGACAAGCGTATTTGAGAGATGTACTTTTGTCGATGACACATTGAGGGTGGCGAAAATTATCATTATGAAGAAACTCTCCCTGATAGCTAATGAGGCTGCGGATGTTTGTTCCGTCATATCATATGACTGCTGTAGATGAAATTAAGAATAAAAATAAACTGTAAATTTTTATGATTCTTATCAATTTTTTATACTGTATTTCAGAAAAATACTCTTAAGTATAGGAATTGACAATATTTGTAAAATAACGCGATTGATATAAAATATAAATAATATATTGTTACACTAAAACTAGAAATATGAATAATAGCTCATTGCGATATAGCGCGTCATAGAATATTAAGCAAGGACACAAGTGTTTGAGGAGACAAGGCGAATGCGCTGTCGCGCGTATCTCGCAGAGACGGCATTCCGAAATTTCGCACTGTGTGTAACCGATAGTTTGCATCCATCTGTCTAGACGCGAAATTGCCTATAGCGACGTACGTGTAAATTGCGCTGATCTCGGCCAAGTTTCCCCAAACGCCGCGGCAAAGTTGGGTATACGTCGGTTATTACTTGGGCACCTACTTTAACGTGTTTACGCCACAGAGACGCCTCCGAGAGGTTGCGGTATCTTCATTCGAGTGCTGCTTCTCTATGTATCACGCGCGGTCAAAACACGCGATACGAATTTTCACGATGATACATCCCGACGCGACGCGTCGTTCGTCAATCAATTTCGCATTTAATTCGCCGCGGGACAATATTATCGATTTACATAACAATTGTCATTTTTTTTTCTTACATCACGATGAACTATTAGGTCTTCTTTATAAGCTTTAAAAAGGCGTATATTATATATCTCATTGAAAACTCATTCTTTTTCATCGTGTCCTTCCACTCGATTTAGCTTAATGTTTTCCAAGTCGCGCCACTTCGCTCTATTAACTCCGCGTTTTTTAAAGAACCGTCTTCAAACACACACACTCTTTCTCTCATTTCTTACGCCACCAAGAGTTAAAAATTCAATTCTAATTGGCGCGGCTTTCCCTTGATACCGCGCGCGAAAAGTAGTTCTCGCGATTTTTCTCCGCGGTTACGATCACCACGGCAGCGGCGAAGCGAAAAACTTGGCGAAACGACAGGCGGATTAGACGAAGCGTGGAGATTAAGTGAGCGCACGGCTCTCTCTCTCTCTCCCTCTTCCTCTCTCGGGTGCGCGCGAGCAATGAACGATTGCAAGTGCTCGCGGATGAAAGAAAATGAGCGACGGGGGAGGGAGAGAACCGTTAGACGTACTTTGCGGTCGCTATACGGTCATTTCCGGTCTTTTAGCCACGGATCGTCGTTTCGGGAGAGAGAGAGAAAGATATGCTCTCTTCGCGCTCCGACGTGCAGTGTGTACACACTCGGCAAATGATCCGGGCGATAGCCCGGTGCGCTCCGATAAAAAGCCAAATATAATAGTTCAAGATCAAAAGTTTACGTGTTTATGGGGATAAACAGCGGAAAAAGTGTCAGGAAAGAATGCGTGGCATTCTTAGAGATAAAATACACAAAAGATTCGACAATTTTCACTCTTTCTCCACACAATCGATGACTACTTTTTTTGTCTTTTCTGTTTATCTTCTGTTTATCTTCTGTGTCTAAGTGTCTAACTTAGACACTTAGACACAGAAGATATACTCGATACTTAGCCACTCGATTGAGTCAGCATTAATTCATAATCGTAAAAATAGTTGTGTGATAAAACACAGTTAGTAAAATATGTAGCGTTTCTTTAAACAGAAAAGACAAAAAAAAGTAGTCATTGATTGTGTGAAGAAAGAGTGAAAATTGTCGAATCGATCTTTGAAATGCAGGTTGTGTGATGAGTTTTTAAAATAAAACTCCGTAATTATACATATAAACTAATTTAAAAGTTGTAGCACATATTCCGCTTGATTGATTACTTTCGTAGTAATTAAAACTAGCAATTTAGAATGGTTGACGAAGTTGGTTGATTCATAAAAACGCGCGTGTGTGTGTGTACTGTAATCAATGAACAAATTGCTTTATCAACTCTCTTGAGATAACGAAAAGATAAAGTCAAAATGTCGCGGTACTTGATCCGCGTATTTCACCTCAGAATTATATTTTCAGCGAGCGACTTTAAAAATGACTTCGCAACTACTCGTGATTAGGCTAAAACCTCCATCGCGTCATTGCGACCCCGGAAGCTCGCGAACTTGTAACTCGCGACGACGCGCAACGCGCTAACAACGTAAATAAGTCGCCCTCGTTAAAACCAGTTTACAGTTGTCGATACAAACTCGCCGGTGTGAAATACACGAGTTCGCAGGTAAAATGATGAAAGTTCGCTATGCATCATGGTGCCGTTAACCGAAAGCCTCCCACACACATGCCGTTCGAGTCCCGTACGGTTCTGTCACGCTTGATTATATTTTTGTTTCTTATCTCTCTCTCTCTCTCTCTTTAGAGACTTTACGTCGAGTCTCCAAATTAGACAATAAACAAGTCTATTCTCTTTCAAAGTGCACGAAAAACTTTTGATATTCAAATTTATTGCGTGAGTCACACCCGTGGGTTTTAAAGGTGATATCAAAGTGAGTGAAAGATACTGACATATCTTTGAAGGGAAATGATAAGAATGTAGGGCTTGAAGTGCAGTTCTCTCCTCTTTGAAGAATGATCTCAATTCCCTGCAGCATTTTCTTCTCCCAGTTTTTATCTTTTCCACCCTCACTTGTTCGCGCGCGCGCGCGCACACACATACACACACGTGTTTCTCGTCAGCTGGCTTTTAGTCTTCCATTCCTGTTTACCTGTTCCAGGTAGAACACTGTGTATATAAGGTGTTTTAGAAATAATGTGTTTACTCTTTTTTGAAATAATGTGTTTACACTCTTTAATGTATCGAATAAATAAAACTGTAGCTTAGAAACACTTCGCGAACTAAAGTTAGTTGGAACACACGAATTAATCAGGGACTTATTACCGGTATGATTTTAATACCGGTATTATACTAGAGATTGTATACCGAAATCGTTATAGTACCGAAATTGAGTT
>QVNV01017469.1:0-17457 GCA_014825455.1 Pseudomyrmex pallidus | reverse complement strand
TTTTTTTTTTTTTTTTTTTTTTTATGAAAGGATTTTACGACAACTTGCCAGAAAACGTGTCACAGGACAAACTGAAGTTAAAATTACGATTCCATCGATTTCTTAAACAGTAGAAAAAAAAGCGATGAGAACAAGTAGCACCAGTAGCAGTAACAAGTTGCTTTAGATCGTTAGTTCAGTGCGAAAAAAAGCGAAAACAAAAAAAACAATCTTCGAAAAGGAGCAGTTGCTGATTAGTTTCGCCTTATACAGACTTTTCAGATGTTGGTGAGTTTTACGATAAACCCATCGTGAATAATGTTCGAAAACACAATTTGTTCCATTCCAAACCGTTATTATTACCGGGAAAGGTAAAAAATGGTCTTTTTTAGATCACCTGGAGTGCTTTTCAATTCTTATGGTATCCTGCAAGTTAAGTAATTCTTTTGGGACGTTTCTACAGATTTCTCTCGTGCCTTCTGTTCCCCTTCAGCTTTGGAATTTGCAAATCATCTCGAGTACACAATGAAGAAGACCTTTGCTCCAAAATCATTAAAAACTGTAGCAAACAAGATTATTTAGTTTGTTCGTTTATTGCAATCGAGAGTGGTGTGTAATCGTTTTATTAAATTATTTTTAATAATTACAAGATCCTTACTGTTGGCTCGTAGGTAAAGCGTGTAGCCGGAGCACGAAGCTGAGTTTTACTCGATATCGGCAACGGAAGAGACACATAAACGTTACCTTTTTTTTTTTTCCAGAAATCGTTTAAAATTATAATAGCTGACAGCTCCAAGTATTCACGTCGTCATAATGATGTTACGCCCCGCCAAATTTCTTTACGAATGAATGAATGAATGAAGTCCTTTTCGCCCCGTGAATGATCATTTCCTGTCGTATTCTGACAAAATTCTTCCGAAATCAATACAAAGGCACAAGACGATGTAATTATTTTTTACACAAGGTCGGATGTATTGGATTTTTTTTTTCAATGGCGTATTTCTCGGTTTTTTCGGAAATGACAAGCGTGAGTCGTGGCACGCGCCAAATAGTAAGTTCTTACTTTTAGAATCAATCAAGGCTTACACAAGGCAAGTTAAATCGTATAATTGCGTCCAGGGTTAGTCGAAGAACTATGATAGATCTGATTATTCACGGTGCATTATCCAGTTGTTAAATTTTAGATTTTTTTTCAGGAAATACCTTCTCAGGTCAAACGCGTTTCTCGAATGAAGTTGTAAAGGAAAGGTGCGTCATATACTGAATCTACTTTTCGCAACCAGCCTTTTCTTTCTTCTCCTTAAATTCCGCCGCTGTAAAAGTTGACGTATATCACGTGATGTCGTAGAAAAGTTATTGCCTATTGTCCGCTTTGTGTTTTGTCTTCTGGATTTATAAGAAGCGTATTTTATTCTTGACTTAAAGAAAAAGTCGTGAAAAAAATAGAAAAAGTAGTGCAACGTTTGACAATAAAGAAAAAACATTCATTCTGGACACCTGTGAAAGATGAACGCGCGCAGTAGTAGGCGAGAACCTGAACACACGGACATTGTTGTTCTACCAAGATAATCTAATATCCCAAAACTAAGATGTCAACATTATAATGCACCCATCAAGTGGACAATCGACGTATTTTTCACAGCGGGAAGTAAGGTGGCTTTATTCGATAGAGATTTTACTACATTCTCCTGAGATTTAAGTTAAATTTTAGTTTAATTCACAAAAAACTCGCCTTAATACCTGATTTATGGTGCGGTTTGTTCGGACATCTACTGTTCTTTCTTTGTGTTCCGGGGGACATCCGTCCCAAAATGTTGTATCATATCCGTCTTTCATCTTAAGAAAATCGTCAAATATCTGCAATATTATGTGATCTTCCGGCAGACTCTTTGTAGTTTATTCAAAACTATATAATTAACATTTCTTTTTTATATGTAGAAACACTTTACGTAACATAATATTCACTTGACTCAATAAATTAAACAAAAATATGTCGATATGTAAACATTTAATTTACATTACAACTTTGTCAAATCGAAAACGGAGTTTTTAAATACATAGGAAGTCACTGGTATTTTTTCTTCCCGCGCGCTCTCTCTCTCTCTCTCCAAATCCATTTAAGAAAAATCGGGCAAGAAAATTTTCGTGAGGTAGTTAAGAATATCGTCTTATGCGTCTTTAGAAAATCATAAGCATCACAAATCCGAAAATCCGATCAGTTAATCTAAATATTCTCGTTTCTACGCAGAAAATGCCACGTTAATCTGTTTTGACGTCGAACTTCAGAAAGGTGACGAGGCGTGAAAGGGAAAAACACGCATACACTCGTAGATCTACGTAGGAAACGGTCTGGCGTATCGAAAGCTGGCGACCCGAACAAATAGGATTTAATGATTAGTTCTCGCGGAGTGTCCACACAAGGACCTTTGTGATTCTTTTTTCTTTTTCAATGACCATGTCATGAATTTTGACCTTTCAACTTCGCGCGAGCAGGACGACAATTTTTTTTCATCTATAGAAAAAACACTTTTGAAAGTCTCTACATACCACTGTCTTAAAATCGTATCGCGTGTTTAATTACGTAAACAATTTTCGCAAATAATAAATCACATGTTTTATTAAATTATAACAGGATTATGAGAAAACACTTTGTGGTGATATTGTTACGATGTTTGTTTTTCGAGAATTTTTTACAGCAATATACTGATAAGATATTACAGAACATTTTATCCCGACAGATTTTACTATAAACGTTGCTTCTTATCGGTCTAAAAACCAACTATAACACTTAATTTGTTATTAAGATTCGTCTATCTTGACGTATACGACAAATAGCGATATAATACAATCAGAATCGCCACTTCTTTCGCGCGCAAAAAAAAAATTATAAGGTTTAACATTATTGCTGTATTAGGCAACTCATCAAATTTCCATTTTTGCCGGTGCCACAAGCGTGGCAAATCCACTGGAAACGACACGCTCGAAAACGTTGTCAAACGCGCCCTCGAAGCGTTTTTTGTTTGCTGGTAACACAGAATATGTTAGCGTGCTGCTATTCCATCGAAAAACACACGAACGCAAAGAAAATAAGAGAAAAAAAATTGTTGCGTTAGTCTTTTTAGACAAATTAAAAATTTATACGGTTTGTTGATCTCTTTTATTCTTGCCTATAATTAATTTCAGTTTGTTAAATACTAACTTGCAATTAACTAAATGTAAATTATTGCTCGGCAGTGTTCTCGTATCGCAAGAAAGTCGAAATCTTTGGTTTCCCGATCGAAACTCAGCTTCCTTTATTGCACCGGCGATCAAATATTTGAGAACGTAGCCACCACTCAATGGCGATTTGCATGTGAATGTGTCGGCAAGCGCGTCGTCTGAGTATTCTCGATCCCCGCTGTGGCTCGCGGCTGCAAAAAGGTCAAAGAAATCGGCAGGCATTCGCTCGAAATAACGTAAGAGGAATCGAGGAATCCGCGCGAGGGAATCGCGATTGACGTCGCGTCACGGTAAGAAAAATTGATCGGGAATCGTACAGGTATAAAACGGCTGTGTTTCGACGCGAGCAGTTAAGGTGTCAATATGCACTGTCAACGCGCCGCGCGGCATTTTCTCCTGATAATTATCGTACCCAGAATTAATAATGCGACGTGTCAGTTTGGTATAATCGTCATGCGAAATACCTCGCACGTTATTCGCGAGAAGAAAGCTTTAAATTAACGTGCAAATTAGCACGGCTTATTGCGCAAAGCGATGGCTGTACGTATATATATATATATATACGCGAGAGATATCTCGACGTGTAGCAATTTGAGGCCACACGCAGATACGGCGTGCATCAGAAAAGATAAAAGACACACCGGGAGGACACATCTGTTAAACTGACCG
Source organism: Pseudomyrmex pallidus (assembly GCA_014825455.1). Taxonomy (NCBI): domain Eukaryota; kingdom Metazoa; phylum Arthropoda; class Insecta; order Hymenoptera; family Formicidae; genus Pseudomyrmex; species Pseudomyrmex pallidus. The sequence goes on along the minus strand of QVNV01017469.1, from coordinate 13,590 downwards.
AGATCGATGGCCATTGACGCGATCGTGCGCTCCGTGCATACCGACGGTGAGCGAGATAGCCGCTATGTAATTGCGGGGATGACATTTCTCCTCCCTCTCTCTCTCTCTCTCTCTCTCTCTCTTTCCTCAGTTTTAATCTGACGGAGGAACTTTTTTTTTTTATATCATTGTGTTGCGCGCAGAACGAAGAGATGCACGGCGAATCGGACCGCTCGTTGAGATTTCACCCGTCATGCCACGCTTTAACGTCGTTATATTCCTCGGCTGCGTGGAGTTATAATTCCCCAGACGTGCCGTCTCCGGTACGCACGGCGCGTACTTCTCTCCGAACGCCGTACAGTCCGGTGTGCATATACACAGTTTCGTGAGATACGATATCTGCAATACGTCGAGTCGTCGCTACTTTATAGTCGCTGATGTTTGCGTTTAATTGACAATTTTTAGCGCGCGAGTTACACGACGGCGCGACGATATCGGAACGGGGCAGCGGTAGAAAATTGCCAACAGCGTGTTGTTAACATGACATTCGAGTCGATTAATATTGCCGATCGTTGTATAACACGTATTATTACACGCGTTGTTGACAAACGGGGTCCGCGGGCCCCGTCGAGAAATAATTTCGGACGATTTCGCGCGCATTATCCAGTTTCGAATGCAGATGCACGGATGCAGAGGGCTATCATTATCTATGCAACTTTGTAATACCATCCGCGAGCGATTTTGTCCGGGGGAAGGGGGATTGGCAACCGCGCGCGAAATTGCCGCGCCAAAATCGATGCCGAATACTTCCCCGCGGAAGTAGAGCGGGGAACCGCTCGCGTTGTGATTTCACCTGTCACGCCATCGAGATATCGCTTTCTTCTCCGCAATAAGGGGCCGCGTTAGGAACATCCTTCATACAAAGTAACGTATCATTCACGACACGATCGCGCGATATAGCGAGAACCGTCGTGTGTTCCCACGCTAAAACCATTACATCTCGCGATTCTCTGGGATATCAGCAGTGCATCGAATTGTCGAAAAATATTTGCAGTTGCAATTTTTCATGATAAATTATATTACTCTTTTAAATATAAGTGGACCGCATTTGTTTCTTTTCGCAATTTTTTTTATAACAAACGTTAATTTTTGCAAGAGGGTTCGCAGGTTTATTTTTTGATACAACTTGTTTTCTTTCTCGCACAAATAATTAGATGTACAAATAAAGAGATCGAAGCAATAACGGATAAACGTGTAGAAAAAGCAATTTTGAATCAGTGTCGCGATGAAAATCCATAAATTCGGAAATATTTCTCGGCAACAATTCGAGACGAATATCCGCGAGTTGAGAGCCACTCGTCGACGTGTGTGGTCCGCTCTGGCGGCGAGGTGCCGACACTCGAAGCTTCCCCCTCTTCTTTAGTCGTAGTCTTCTTCTTCTTCTTCTCCCCGCTTCTTTCTCTTCTTCTTTCTTCCTCGTCGGGTTTTTACTCGTTTTCTCTCCTTCATTGTTAGCCTCGCTCTTCCACCCTTTCTGGCCTCATTGCGTCTCACTTCATCGCGCGGCGCGAACGACGAGAGGTCCTCTTTCCTTCTTTGTATTTCTCCTGTCTCTCTCTTTTTTTTCCCTCTCGTCCCTTCGACTGCCTCTTCGTCTCGCGTGCGCGCGCGCGCGCGGGCACATCATTATACACCGGCGCTCGGCACGAATCTACTTTAGGAAGCCTCGCCGTGTCCTCCTCCGATTCCTCGCGGAGGACATGCTGCCCTCTCTGGTCCTCCCATTGGCTCGGCTTATTACCGGCTCGTCTAATACCCGTCCTCTTTCCTCTCGTTAGCCTCGGTTCGTTTGTACGCTCTCTCAGGTGCTCTCTCGCCTCTCGTCGTATCTGGCCGCGCGCTCGCTCCGGCTTCTGGATCGCTAATCCCAACACATAAGCCGGACTAGAGAGAGAGTGTTTTCTGGATACTGAAATGGTGCCGAAGAAAATAATTAGCTGCCCGAGCGAGGCGATTGTGGCCCCTCCGGGATCTTGTGTCTCTCAGCTTCGCCTTCTTCGAACGTTCGTCGCGCACAATCTCCGTTCGTCAGTATCGCGATTTAATTTTGCCGCGTTACGGCAAATGCTAAATCGATCTCGTTGAGAAAACGCGATACAGATATAAATCTTATAAAACGAAATAGATTTTAAAAAAGATACTGGTAATAAAAACAATTTTTTTTTTCGAATAAACGTGAGTGAAATATTAAATTCGTTGTATTTATGAGATTGCAAAATCTTTGTGAAATTTAGACTGCGGATGCTGCGAGAGATTGGAAAATAAACAAAACGCTTGAAACATTGAGATATTGAAAACAATAAAAATAAACAGATTCGACGAGACAGACGATGAGGGGAGATTTAATAAAACACCGGAATACCGAATATACGTTTCTTCCCAACTCTCCTCACGAATTCCCTTAGCTGTCAGCGAAGAAATCGTCGAGAGAGGCAAAACACGCGGACAGGATCCGCATCTCCCGATCCAACTCTCCTTTCTCTCCCTTTGTGAATTTGTCCGCCCGTCGTTACGTCACGTTGCTACGACGATCGTTTCTCTAACAAGGTGCGGTTTTTACGAGCTCGCAACATAATTAACCGCTCATTTGCACATATCGTTTGCACACACTGCGACAAATGTAAAACGTCAAATCTCAGGCGTGTATTATATCGCTCGTTCGACATAGACGCAATCAATCGCATTATGCAGAGTAACTCTCGTCTCCGCTATTTTGCACTTTTGCGTCTTAATTCTGTAAAGATGTTATTAACAAACTCTATAAATTTTTTATATTTATTTTTTATACACTATATAGATTTTTTTATATTTACTCTACACATTTTCTATTTATTCTTTTATACACAATTATATTTTCAAAGATCAAATATAATATAAACATACACAAAAAGATACGATATTGCACAATAAAGTCTCGATATGTCACAAGGCTCCAAGAGAATTAAATCGGATAATCGATAAGAAGTACAGAATAATGTGAACAGGCGTGTATGTGTCGATATCGCGACGTGAAATCGTGGTATTCGCGATCACACGAGATGCGGATCGAGTTAATATTTTCCCGGACAGTTGCAGCGCGAGGGGACCAGCGGTAGTTGGTGGAAAGGGAAAACAAATCACGGCGCGTGTCTGGCATACCAGACCCTTCGTAGGTTGCACCCTTATGTAAAACGCCTAAGTAGCTCTCTCGTAGCGCGCCAAACGATGAAAATATTTGTCATCACACCAGTTCGAGTGTTCAAATTGAATTTGTGACCCTGCTCTCGAGTGTTCCTATCACGTTGAAGTCATAATTAAATACAACTCATTTCTTGATATATAAAAAAAAAGATAATATTCACCGAGAAAGAAAGAGTTTTTTCAATTCTTTCGTTAGTCATATGTTCTTCGAACTTATTCATCAAGCGAATCGTCAGACTTCGCGGCCATAAGTTCACTTCAAAATGAAAAATTTGAGACTACGTATTGGTCGAGCTTGCTGCCCGATCTGGAAGCTTGAAAAAAAAATGGTAGCTGTCAGAGTGAAATTTTTTCGAGACTTCAGGTGGTCTTGCTCACCCCCTCAAGCAGCAGGTTCAGGTGCTCCGCGGCTCATTATATTTGTAATAAACGCGCGGCAGGCGGCGACGCGGTTGCCCGGAGCAACGGCAATTATCCGGATTGCTGTAATGTCAGTGATTAAAAGAACCTAATGAGATACCATTAGAATAGACGGCCGGTTCGCGCGCGCGCGCACACGCGCATCTCCTTGCGCGGTTTGAAATTCCGGTAGCGAAGCCGCGCCGCTTAAGACAAAATATGCGAACGAGTTGCCGGGCATAATTACGGGTGAATTGGTGAGGTAGTTACATCCAACACCAACGTCGCGGAATATTTTAGAACGCAAAGGCAGTGGCATCCGCACACACAGTTACATTGCACCAACTCGCAGGATCGGGAGAAGCACGTACCTTAAATCAACCAATTTCGAGCTTCCTGTTTCTTCTATCGATTACATGTTATCGTATTTTTTAAGAGTATTCATAAAAATGAATTTATTAGAAAATTGCAAACTTAATTTTTTTTTTTTGTTAGATTTATTGTATACGTAAATACACGCACAAAACTGACACATAAGCGACTGGGAAAAATGTGCACAAATAAATTATTTGACGCGAACGTAACATTTCGATAGCGCTCTCTCTCTCTCTCTGCCTCCAATATCCGGGTACGATCCTGATTCGCAGTAGTTGCCTATTTATGTAAGAGGGGTTGGAAATTTGTTAGGGTGTCGCGTGACATAAGCCAGGAGACAGCTTACCGAGATAAGCCATGTCGCCGGGCCGATTATGGTTTTCATAGAGCGACCCCTTGTCGACAGCATCGCCTCGGGTTGGCAGTTCCTTAAGCACACGTGTCACGTCGAGTGCCTTACGAACGATACAGTTACATTGTGATTAATATACAAGCGAACAGACAGCCATTGATACTTGGCGAACTATGCATGCATAGTTATGTATCTCGAGCATGCATCGAAAATTTGTTTGCTATAAAAACAATTGCCACATTTCTTTCAATCCAACTATTTCGAATATTATTTTATCTCCAAAATCATAATACAGATTCGTAACTGATTTATTTAATTGATATATCAATTGTATCTTTTGAAGCTTGTGTGTATTTGTCGTTTACACGCGGGAACTGTGAAATCGAACCGCGAAATAGTCCGTCCCCCTCCCAGTTCCGGCTCGTAAAATATTTCTTCTCACGCACCGCTTTTCGAACGAGTGTCGAGACGGCCATTTGGGATTCTGTTCTTCTTTAAAACGGGACAGGAAATCAGTGAATTTATTGCGCGCGCGACAGAAAATGCCGTAAAATTATCACGCGATTTCTTCAGGCGAAACGCGAGATTTCGTTTTAATGACTCGTGTGTTTGGGTTAACTGTACACACAGGTAGCCAGGAGAAGTCACGGGTAACAAAGCGAGATCGGTAATTTATACATTGCGTTAAAGCAATTGATTGGTAAATGAGATACGTAAATGAAGAGAAAACGTCAATAAACTCTTTATTAAAAACAATTAACAGAAATATCGTCGACTCGCAAATTTTCTGCGCGACCTGAGTGAAGTTTTTTTGTCTGGAGTTTGTTTTATCTTGGTCATCTAAATCGGAGATTTCATCCACTAGTGGTGAGAGAGCATCTCTACGACGAGAGAAATCTCGCGCTGGCTCTTGCACAACCTACCTACACGCGTTCACACCCACACTTCGCGCATATATACGTGTACACAAGGCCACGGGCGTCCCTAGAATTCAATTTTCAGCTTGATTTGTCAGGCCGTCACTGGTAAGAAGAGGTCTCTCGGAGCCTATTTCGCGCCACCTCTCGCCAACCAAGCAGATTCTTTCGTTTCGCTTTTTACGACTAATCCTGGTAGGGAAGAAGAACGGGAACAGGGGGACCACGGCTAAAAATAAGAAAAATCGATGGTCTCTCGCGTCAACTACCACGACTGTGCGCCATGTAGAATCAGAGATACTGTGGCGCAAATTTTTAGCGCACCGGAACACACACAATAAAGATCTTTCATCGCGAGACCGATGCGAGAAAGTTATCGACTATAATTTCTCGTTTGTATCTTTAAAATTGTTTGTCTGTCAAGGATACATCGACGCTTAAGTTCCTTTTCTTCTTATCATCTGAACTTATTTTAGATTTCGGATTTTTCAGAAAAATCGTTAGCGGATGATGGAAACGTCTCATCCCCGGTGATTTTGAGATAACGAGAACGCAGAATTTTCTGTCATAAAGAGAGACGTGTATTCCCGGACGACGGGATTATTAATACAGTTCGCCTCCTCGGATGGAGCTGCGTTGCGCCTCGATCGATCGTAAATGCAGGTTCGCGGCCTCAAAGGCCGGCCGTAATACGCAATTAATTCCGCCATGCTTCCCCGCCGGCGCATTTGCGCGTATTTTCGTGACGCCGTTTCCACGGACACGGCTACGCGGATCGGACACGTTACCCGCACGCTTGACTACGGGGTTACGATCTGCGGCGGTCGTTCGCTCGTTATTTCGATCGGTGCGCGGGCGAAACGAGCCCGACGTTGAAATCGCGCGAGAGAGCAATAATGAGGGAGGAGGTTAGCGTGAGGGAGAGACGGGGAGGATCACGCGAGCGGATCGCCGCACACACGTGAGGCGTGCAGAAAAGCGATCCGCGCGCTGAAAACGCGCGCGATCCGTGGGAGGAAATCGTAAAGCGATCGCCATCGCGGTTGCCGCGAATGATGATTCGGCTCTCGCCGCGCGAGAAATAAAATACCGCGAGATTTATCCGCGATAATCTTGCACGTGATCGTTTTATTGCGATATTTATGTCGCGTGACGTTTCCCTAAACCGGACGATTTTGCGAGCCGGCAAATGTATATATGTATAACAACTTCGCGATTTCCGCGAACGTAGATGTCCGGTGTATTTATTTATGTCACATCGCGATATTATACTGACGGCGTAAATAAAATCTTTCGAACGTTTTGCGCGTGTTTCCGGGTGGTATTGATATTTTTTTTTTTATTGGGCGCGCCGAGAGCTTACGCGCTCTCCGCAATTGTTGAATCCGAAACGGTCGTCAGAAATCGATGTTACATTTCACGCCACTTTACCGCGCGAGATTCAACGATGATCGTATCGTAAACACACGAGGCGACAAAGTCAGAAGTGAAAATGCTAAGCGGCACTTGCCCCCGCAAGTAGTACAAGTATCCCCCGAACGATACGAATCGCGTGCGCGATCGCGCGAGCGTGCGCATCTGGCAGCGAGATCTCTCGTACGGTTTGTTGCGAGAAGGAATTAAGAGGCGTCTGCTTCTAAACTGTGAATTTCCTCGGGAACTTCACGCCTTCGCGAGCGTTTCTTTTTTTTTTCCGCGCGTCTCACCTGGCGTCGCGCGCGTTTAATTAACTTATTCATTCCGGCACGTTGCTCCTAATTAAACGTGAACCGTAACACCTCGGCGCGGCCGAGCGAAAGCGGCCTTCATCGCCGCGGCGAGGGAGATCCGATAAGTTCCGCTGGGGAAACCTTAATGAATGGAGAGCGCCGGCTCGCGGCCCTTCCTTCTGCTCTGCGTGGAATCGAATCGAACGAAAACACATTCCGCCGCGTATCGGTCTACCCGATCGGTCCGCATCGCTGAGCGCGCTCCTCGTACGACGGGGAGAACACCCGGCGAGGAACTCCCGCGCTTTCGCATAAGATTGAACGATCGTCGCATCGCGCGCTGCCGTTGCCTCATTACGAGGAAGAGATGAACGATAGTTCGAATCAAGCGTCGATTTCGCTCTCTATCTTTTTTCTCCTTTTCTCTCTTGATCGGAACGGCTGCAAGTAATTTTCATATTCCGTTTCTTCCGTCCTGCTTCATGTTTCCGCGAGGATATTTGAAACATTGAGAATCGAATTCGATAAGAACGTTTGTTCTATTTGTATCCACGTAGAAAATAAAATTTTTTTAAATAAACGCAAGAGAAAAAGAAAAGATCGAATCTTCATTTAATCTCGGTATAGTGACTTGATCGTCTTAAGTGTATCGAATCGGTAATGCGAATTGTGCCCAAGTGATGTTGAAATTCCTCCGGAATCGTTTACGCGTTTCTGTTTCCCCTTCTCAAAAGTATTCGGGAGGCCGCCGTCAGCCATGGAAGTGCCGAAGGGTCGCGTAGACGCGGATTCGCGCGAGGGACGAAAGAAAGAGAGAGGACGAAGAAACTGATTCGACTATCGCGGGAGCGATGGGGCGGAAAGACGGCCGTCGGGGGAAAGAGGAAACGACTTGGTTTGAAAAGGCGCGGAGAGGCGCAGAAAGATGGGCACCTCCGGTGGAAAAGCGGGGGGAGAACTAAGAGGGGTTAAGGGAGGGTCAAACGAGTAGGAGAGAGCCTCCAAGAGACGGAGGAAGGGTGCGAGAAAGCATAGGCTTATTGATTTCGTAGGGTTAGTGTGTGGTTGTGCGCTCGCAACGCGGCTCTTCCGGTGCTTTCTGCGCGCGCGAGCTTCACGTACACGCCGCGAACACACGCTCGCACGATACGGGTGTCTGCGTTCGTCGAACACGTGTCAGAGGTTACGCAAACAGAATGATTGATACATTAGCCCGGTGCCTGCCCTCTCGCCTTATCTTTTATTCCGAGCGTTGAATTGATTTCCTCGGGAGCGGGTGAGACGGGCCTGGGGGAGGGGGTGACTTACGGAAACGTAATGAATCGAGCTTTCCACCCCCTTTTATGACGATGAAATTCAAACGTCCGGACGGGATGGGATTGCCCGCGTCGCGATGGATGAACGATATGGCGCCGTTATCGGGAACCTGCTGGTTAATTTGACGATCGTAAATTAAGGAGCACGCCGGTAATTGGTTCGCTACGGCTTTCGCGATAACATCGCGCTTTCCGCTCTCTTCGAATTTGAATATACAATTGCAGTAGAGTCCGGGGTATAAAGAAAGAGAGAGAGAGAGAGAGGTGAAAGTGGATGTAAATAATATTGGTCAATATAATTTGTGTATTTAGACAAAATTACGTATAACTATATAAAATATATTCAAACTAAATAATCACTGCAGATACAATTACTTTTAAAAATACATATATAACATGAACATTTAATTCTGATTGCAAATATACAGCAATCAAAAACGTTAAATTTCACGAGAGAAAGTTTTTGCCCGAGAATCTGCTTGATCTCGGATCGAAAAAAAATGTTCAGTACGCGTCAGCGCGTAATTGGATCGGAGTGACGCTCCGGTGCACGCGGATTGGATTACTTGATATTGCTGTGTTTTAAAGAGAGATTGAAAAATAAAAAAAAGCGCGATTTCGCACCCGACATTTATCGGCGCCGTTTGCCCCTCTCGACAATCGATATTGGTTCCCATGGTGATGCCCCGCTCCCGCGCGTGTACTTGTTACTCACATCCACCTTAAAATCACGTCCGATCACTTTGTACTACTCAACACCAAGACTCGCATTTATATAACGCACATTTAGCTCGAAATGTGTAGTTGACTCTTTTTTTGGCCGTAATTTCAAATTAGAAATCAATATATCAATAAATTTGTCAGATAACAATTTTTAATTACACTCTCTTTGTGTGTATGATCATGTTAATTAAAATTATAATATTGTTATTTCCCCTTTAGCAATTTTTTTAATATTTGAATGTTGCAAGACATACGTTTACTTATCGTGGAATTTTTACATTCTTTCTTCTTCTCGACCACATTCGCTGAAGCAATTGTAAGACCTTTCGATAGCGCGGGGAAGAATCGTTTCCCTTCCGTTAACGCGTCGCATACTATACCCCTTCTTCTTAAGATACGTGACAGCCGGACAGACGTGTAGCATTTTGTTATTCAAATCAGACCGGAGTAAACCGCGCGCGATATCTTTTCCGATATCGGTTCGACCCATCTAGCGCAGCTATTTTTGCCATGACGCGACAGTACACCGGGCCGCCGATCTAAGCGGGCATTATGTGTATACCTTTACATCCGATCGATAGATCCTATCGATCGTGAGATGGAAAGGAAGCCGCGATGGAGGGACAACCGGTCATTTGTTGCACATTCGCGATCGACATTATACAATTGCTCCGCGTGAATGTGGAACAAACTATGATTTTCTTCGTGTATTACAGTTCTTACGGTAACCGGAAACATCGTCTTTGCAATGTATCATTATGTGTGCGCGTGCATTCTGCAATACGCGTTTCTCTCTTTCTCTTTCTTGTTTTTTTCTTTTTTTTTTTCGTTAGTCTTATTTCGACAATTTCTGTCAAAATCCTCGATGTCTAAATGTTTTTTTCAATTCGTATAAAAAAATAAGAAAAACTTTTGTACGATTCTCATTGCAAAATATTTTTATTTGTTATGTGTTACTTTTTTATTCCGTCATACGTATACGTCGTACACGCGTTATTACTCCGCGTACAATTACTCCATACAAAGTACCAATTACCGCGTTTATCTAGCTCTCTCTCTCTCGCATGTATAAGCCTTTCTCGAACCGCGCGCCGCGGATATTCGATTCACGTCGATGCGCACGTGCGCTCGCGTTTACTTCTGTAAACATCGGGCGGAACAAGGCCGCGGAATGTCGAGGCACATCTCGCGGAACCGTCTCGCGCCGCCCTATCTGCCGGTCGATCCTTTCGCGTCCTTATACCTTTCTTCTCCCGTCGTTCGCGGGATTTTTCTCGTCGGCGAGGGCGCGCACTGCGTGTCGCCCCGGTCGTAGCCGACGACAGTGATGGACGCCCTTGAAGAAGAAGAAGAAGAAGAAGAAGAAGAAGAAGACAACGACGGACGAAGAAGAAGATCACGACGGCGACAAGAAGGACGACGTACGGCGAACAGGACGAGGCGGGAGCAGCTATATACAACGAGAACCAGATTGTGTGCGCGAGACGTACATGCCGGACGTACTAACGACTGGTACGTCGCGCAGCGGAGGAGCGAGACGAGGAAGGCGAAGAGAGTGCAACCAGCATCGTCGAGTGATGTTTTATTTAGTACTCGAATTCTCAAAAATGCCAACGCGCCTTTTTCCCCTCTCCGTCAAAGGAGCTTCCTCGACGTTCGATCCGCTCCGAAAGAGTGAGGGAGAGAGAGAGATGAGCTTCGTGGAAGAGCGCTTCTCCGCGGCGTTTCTTGCCGCGCTACACCGCTTGTAGTGACATGTCGTTTAATTAAGTTGAATGTTGACGAATGAAAGTTCGTTAGTCTGAGCAGCCGCGCCGTTCGCGCGGAAATTTATTGTTCCCGCGATGACGTGGTTTTCGTCGAAGAGCGCGTACTGTGTACTCGCGCGTACTTGGCAATTAAGAGTCATCACAGGTTGATGATAATTTAGCTTCTTGTCTCTCCTTGGTACCGTCTTGGTATCGTGCAGAGGAGTGACGCAAATAATGGAAAATCTTATGTACGACTAGTTGACACAAACGCTCGTGCTTAGGTACATTTATATACTTAATGTTTCTTTAGATATAAATGAAGGTATATATTCTTGCCGCGATGTGAAGCGCGCGAGCCCGACCTCTTCTTCGCGGCGATCTTTTTTCCGCAACGTTATTCGGTAATAGAGCTCGGCGATCATCTCGGAGGGGTTCTGGAAATGCAAATTTCCGACACCCGGAGAGTCCGCCGGTCGAGAATCTCGCACACACATACACCGCAGCAGACGACGCAACGTGAGACGTCGGTTGATCGAACGTGCCACGGCATTTGTTGCCCTCGCTTAAAAGGCGGGATAAAATCTCCTCGCCAACCCCGTCCGCGCGCCGCGGTGTCCCATAATCTCCCATAAACGATTCCCCGCGCTGTGACAGGCACCCTTTACCCTCGCCCCGCTTGCCCCGCCGTCTCGCGCCCGACATAAAATTGTAATGAACGCGCGCCAGAAGGAGAAACCGACCGTCGTCGCGCTCTCTTTCGTGCTCGGGCACGATCACGATGCGAACGACGAGGAGTCCCGAGAGTCCCGCGGAGAGGGTCGGGACCACCCATGCCACGGCCCGGTTCCCGGCAAAAAACCACCGTCGATGGAAATGCCGGGGCGGCGTCGATTTGTCAGCCCGTGGAAAGCCCGTGTACGCGTCGCCGCGTGAAACCATATACTGGTCTTGGGAAAAAATTCACGACAACCCCGTGCGCCGCTTTTACGCGCGGCGCCGTTCGCGGAGAGGCCCACCCGGCGTGGGGTCTTCGATTAGCACGAGAGGAAAATAAGCCGGAAGCATCGAATGCCCTCACGACTCTAGAAAGTTGCGACGAGAACGCTCCGAAGAACGGAGGTTTATAGACTTGGTTGATCCGTCAGCGAGCATGTATATTGGCAAACAACGCGTAAAGCTGTAATTGCCTGAGTAAAACATGCAATTTTGTCCTAACAATTAGTAATAACTGTAACAGTAACTTTAGCACTATAAAATAATATAATTTTTATTAATGTGTCGTCGGCCATGAATCATAATATCGCATTTCGATATATATATCGCATATCGATATATATCGATTTTCTTTTTGTTTCTAATTGCCGATTCCAGCAAAGTGTTAAAACGACTTTCTTGTATAAACAATTTTTTGTTTATAATACGCCTTCATTACATAACAAATTCGTGCGACAATCGATAACGATAATTTTTCTTCTTTGTCATATCGTCAAAAAAAGTATTTTACTGCGTACGTTACATCGATTCTTACGAAAATCCTTTGTCGGCTCGAACGCATTTAACGACTTCGCGCGAACGAGGACTTTTAGCGCTCGCGCTCATCTCCGTTTCATCTCGTTTTCAGCAGGGTTATTCAATCGCGAACGACTTCTTCCACCGTCGTGCGCTCAGCCGAACGAATTACCTCGTTAATTTTAGCATTCTTACGTGCCTCGTCGGCTTAGTTTTAACGCGCAAATTACATAATCGTTATTGCCGGTATACCGTTACTCGAGAGCGTGTATCTCCGCCGCGCGGAGATGCACGTCCTTTTTCTTTCTTCCCGTCAGAATTTTCTCCCCTCGCCAGCTGACCGTCGCGGTAACATGAGGTATACGTCCCCGTGTCATTTCGCGAAGTATCGCCGCTCTTAACGACAGGAAATTAGTGTCGTTCTTTTGGCTCGTTCTTTGAACGCTAATGGAATTAAACTCAGGGGACGCGGCAGCTATAAGGATCTACATTATAGCGTCCCCAATTCCGAGCATCGTTTCGCGGGGTTTTAAGACGCTGACAGAACCTTGCAAAAAGTCAAAGAGAGTCGGTGATCCTCGATGACGACGACGACAGTGTACACCTGTCATGTTAGATTTAATCGCGCTGCGCTTTTAATGAGGTTTCTGCTGTGTCGGAAACAAAGATGTTAACTATTGCACACTATTTTGATTTAAAAACCAACGACGTTTTATAGAAATTTTTTTATTACTATTGTCGTTTTGTTTCAATTTTTTTAATTATCGACGTTGCGCGCATCTCAAGATTCAGATGTACAACTTGACAAACCGAGTTGTTCTCCGGCGAACCGGACGTTGTCAAAGAAACGCCGTCGCGATGAATGCTACCGGCAATGAAGTCGAATTAATTAATACGCTCGTATATTAACGTCCGAGTGAATAATTATGCCGGGATTATTATGAAACCCGCGCTCGCAGACAGACATCACATCCGATCCGATCCTGTCGTAGATTGGATAGCAACTCGGGATGGATAGCAATCGTGGTTTTGCGTCTTTATTAATAACCCACGACGACGTTGACCGATTCGACGAGCTCGGGTAATTACCATACGCATTCGTACCACTCGATGGACGAGGATGCATCACGCCGGAGAGCATCGCGATTTCTCTCCGACGATCATATTCTTCCCGATTCTTCGCCGAACAAGTTTCTTAAGTAGAGAACATTGGATCTCTCTCTCTCTCTTCTTTAATTAAGCTCTGTCATTTTCAGAAATGTTTTTCGGCAATTTAAAAGTTAGGGGTAAACAATTTATATAACTTTCGGACATAAATTA